>JAPMOQ010040168.1:0-11364 GCA_026543055.1 Argiope trifasciata
AAATACCATCAATGGCAACAAAGCCAAAAGTATCTTGAATATTCAAAGAAATTCCTCAGTAACATACGCTTAAGACTTTGACTATCTGCTACAAGCTGTTTCCACCAAGCCAATAAGCACATTCAGAGCAACCGTCTAAGTTAGTCTCCTGAAGAAAAAATATTACATCGTTGAAATCATATTGTGGAAAATGAAAATTCTGGTAAAGTGAACTCTGGTTAAGAGAATCGGGTCCATCAATAAATGATTATTAAAATACCAATTGATTTGCAATAGGTGGTAAACCATTTCATGGGAAAATCACAGATAAATCATGGAAATACCACCGAGAACTATAGAACCAAATGTTGTATTGAATGTTCAAAGCTATTCCTTAGCAACTGAGTCAATATACTTAAAAAGTTTGTGCTATTTCAACCTGGCTCCAACAAATCAATAAGCACACCCAAAGCAACCATCTAGATTGATTCCTTTGAAGAAAAACACTACATTATTGAAATCGTGTGAGAAAATAAAATAGCAAAGCTTCACGATTTTATAAGGGCTGATTATAGTCCTCCACTTCTTCTTCCTGAAGGATCTGACACGACTGAATTGAAAATCACAGCAAAATCATTGAAATACCATCGAGAGCAAAAGAACCGAAAGTGTCTTGGATATTTAAAGAATTTCCTCAGTGAAATACGCTTAAAACTTTGACTATTTGCTACAAGCTGGTTCCACCAAGCCAATAAGCATATTCATAGCAACCATCTAAGTTATTCTTCTGGAGGAAAAACTTTACATCATTGAAATCATGTTGTGGAAAATGAAAACTCTGGTAAAGGGAACCAGTTTTATCTATAAATGATTTTTAAAAGATCACTTGATTTGGAATAAGTGTTTAACTAGCTTCATCTGAAAACTGGTCCCAAGAATGAAACAGTCAAAAATTATATCACTGAGCCTGCATAACTGTTAGATACATATTCGAAAAGTATATTCAAGGTAGAGGAAAACATTCATATTTAAATAATCACATTCACATTTATCATAACATAAATTCACATTTAGACGAATCTTCTGAAATGATTCTCAGATAACAGAAAAACGAATCATTGAATGATAGATAAGAGAAAATGCACCAAGAGAAAAAATGGAAATATTTGCAGTAAACAACTGAATAACGCTTCTGAATCATCCATTGAAAATTTCACATAGTTCTTAGAGTTGATTGCCATCTTTGAATTCTTAAATATTTAGAAGTCTACATATCCAAATCAAAAAACAAACTTCGGGATCAGAAAAAGAAATTGTTGTTTTCTTCGCCTTTGTATTATAGATATAAGCCAAAAGTACCTAACTGACAACAACGTAACACTGAAGATGAATTTCTTTCTGAGAGATTACAGATGTGCCACAACACAAAGTTTAACAGTTTGAATAATGTTTAACAGTTTTAAGTTGTTATTGTTTGTATAAAACTTTTGAATGATTATTGATATGTGTATACCTATCTGAACAGTTTAACATATTTTGGAAGTCATCTTTTAATATATCAATTTTATACTTTATAGTAAATAAATTCTTCTAAAAACTAAAATGCGTAATTAATTTTTGCGTTATTTTCAGTGTAGAATTATAATTTGCAATGTGTGATTTACAAGATGACATGACATTAAGCACAAGATGTTAATTAAGTACTTTTCCGTTATCGGAGCGCAAATGTCGCCGTGTGAACCAAACGCGAGCCAAGTCGCCAAGCGAAGCGAAAGACAAAACAAAACAAATAGAGCTCATAGAGTCAAATTTGGCAAAATTTTACAATATTTGGTGATTTCTCCCTATTCCCGGTTAACGAAAAAGTACCGGGTTCTCATAAAATTCTCATAAATCGTAAAAAAGTACCGTTAAAAAGTTCTCATAAATCGTAACTTTACGTTACTCAACAGTTTTTAATTTTGTCAGAGAAAATGGTAATTTCACATTATTTAAAAATTATTAAAACTAAAAAATTTCTTTATACAAATAGTTTAATACAGAAATTAAAAGATATTGAAATTTCTTTTTTAACTTGCAATTTCAGCAAAATGTTGTTAAAATCGATCGTTAATCAGAGTAATTACCATATCTTTCAAAAGGGACTCACTTTTTCAAAAAGAATTCTATAATAATTAAACTACAAAAGACTTAAATCATGATTTGTCATTGAACCCTAAAAATGGAATGATAATTATTCACTGAATGTCCTAAAATCCAAATACATTCGAATTCAATAAATGAATACGAAGAGAAACAACGTGGCTGTTGAAACGATCAAATCCATTTGAATTGAATTATGCAGTCAACAGATTCACCCAAATCAAACTCTACTATGCACTCAACGTTCATTGCAATCCGAATCCATTCGAATCCCCCCCCCCCCTCTAAATACAAAAATGAACAATGCATGACTATTAAAACAGTGGAATTCAGCTTTGAAATCAAAATCCATTCAAGTGAATTATGCGCTTAGTACTGCTTTATTCATGCCTAACTTTTCTAAATTAGGCAATCATCATTCATTGAAATCCATTCGAATTCCCCCCCCCCCCCCAAACAAAAAATACATAAATGAACAATGCTGGAGTATTAAAACTGTAGAATCTAACATTGAAATACAAATTCATTCTAATTGAATTATGAACTACTGAATTATGCCTCTAAATGTTCATCGAAATCAAAACCATTCGAATTTCAAAAATATAAATTCAAAGATGAACAATACCCAACTGTTACAACAGTGGAATCCAGCATTTTAATCTATTATTATTTTCCATTAAACATATAAATGAAACATTAATCAAATTGTAAGAACTACAAAAACTTTATGATCAATTCAAAAGTTTGTATTGAAAAATATTAATTAAAAACATTATATGACTATCAATCTAAAAGATTATTTTAGTTTTCCTTAAAACATATATTTTGAGAAAAATGAGTTCGTAATTTATTAGTTTAGAAATCTTGTAACTTAATAATAAATAAATTCGGTAGGTCTAAGTTTTTCTTCGGAAAACGCTGTATTCTATATGTTTTGTTCTATACGTTATGTTGCATTTTGTTAGTATGAATGTTACATCAACAATTAACAGAAAGTAATCCATTTAAAAACTTTGATATTTTAAATTTAATAAAAGTAGTTCTTGAAAGAAAAAAATTGCTTTGTAAGGAAATTACTTTCACAGCAAACATCCCCAACAAGATGTTTTTAAAAAATCATTTAAAAAATATTCTTAAATGAACAAAAATTATTTTGGAATCATTTTTCACAAAATTATTCATAAACTCTGCTTAATAATCAAATAGCACACACAAAAAATTGTGAAAACACACATTTTATTATTTTTCAACCTGAAATAATTTCTTTTTTATATTTTTAAAAATCTTTTAATAACTATAGCGACTATAAATTCTTAAAATGCATTCTTTATTCTGTTCTATAGAAAAGCAGTTAGTCATTAAAAGATTATCCAAGAATCACAACTCTTTTAAATTCTTTCTAATTCACTGAGATTGTTTACCAGACTAGATAGTACAAAAGTATGCCTTCAATTCTGTAAACAGATGAAATTCACAAAATCTTTTGAAGAACGAGAGTTCTTGGTAATTTAGGCAAATTCTTTTAATAATCACTTAAAAATAAATGTCAGATTTTTCTAGAAGTCCAGAGTTTACTATACCTTAAATCCAGAATTTCTACCAAGATAAATTACATTAATAAAATGATAAAAAATTAATTTTTAAAAACTAAATTAATTTAGAAGTCAATTAGAAAAGTAAAAGTGCAAAAGATTTTGAAATAGGCTTTGATAATATGGATTTATTGTTCTTTTATTTTTTGTGAGGACGAAATAAACACAATTTTTTTGAATGATTACATAGTTAAATATTCACAGCTGCCATTTTTATTATTTTGATTGGCATTGTTTTAAACAATCCAATAGCTAGCTTTATAGTTTGGAGGGGAAATTAAAAAAAAGAATTTGAAAATATATGCAAGCATTATTTATGAAAGTACATCAGAGTTAAAAACAAGAAAACCTCCCCCCCCCATTGAAGCAAAAAAATAAAAGTTGAAAAAAGTTGGAGGGGAAAAGCAATTAACTAATGTAAATATTAAATAACTTTAATTTCTCATAAATATACGTTGAACCTAACTTATGATAAATATTTTCGGAAATAAAAGACATGCTAATAATAGAAGCTAAAATAGTGAAGACAGATCGAACAATTACCAGTTAAAAGTTTTATTTTCTTACAGTGGCTCAAACAATTGAGAGAACACTTTACTTTCACTCAATAAATCCAACTTTTATAATAAATAACACATAAAGGTTATTTAAATTATAAACCAAATGGTTTAATTTAAAGTAAAAACAACGAAAAATCAACAAAAAACTTTTAAATTAAAAAATTTACTGGATCATTTTAAATAAATATACTCAGAATTTTACCTCAAAAAATTGAACACACACCAAAGAAATTTTTCTAATGTATCGTATACAAAGAAAGTATCAATATTTAGTTGACTTTTATAATGACCTCTAAACGTCGTGGTACCGATTTCACCCTCATTTTTGGTGGCATCTGACGTTATTTTGCCCAATTCTTCTTGAAAAGCGTGTTTGAAATGTGTTTTGATTCTAATTTTATGTTTTTGGATCGCTGTTTCGAGTATGACTCACAGATTTTCAATGACATTGATGTCGGGTGACTGTTGGTGTGCATACCTTTTGTTTACAATGAAAAAGACACCACATTTTGAAGTTACGTGATGTGTATTTGGAGTCCCTGGTCTACTGGAACATGAAATTTTCATCTAAACCCAAATTTTTAACACATTCTTTAAGATTGCTGAGAGGGAAATATATCCAAGTTAACAATATTTTTCATCAAATAGCAAAAACTTTTCTCTAAATAACATCATTTTCAAAAAAATATTGACACTTTCCTTTTATACAAGATATTACATACTAAAATTTCATTGGTATTTGCTCAATTTTTTGAGAGAAAAATTTGCATTTATTTATTTAAAATGTTCCAGAAGTTTTTCAGTTAAAAAGATTTTTGTTGATTTTTCTCTATTCTTACTTTAAATTAAAGAATTTATTATGTGTAAAAATAAGAACATACATTGATAGAAAAAAAAATCACAACACTGGGAAGGAGCTGTGCTAGATAAACGAAATTTGGTAGGCTTGTTTATACATCTGAAAGATGACGTCGATTCAAATTTCGAGCTACGCGCGTAAGTGTGGCGCTAGTAACGACACTATGAACATGCAAATGAGGTTTGCTTTAAAAAAGCGCTGTAAGGTTCCTGATCGTTATTTACAGTTGAGATTTGACGTAGTGGGTTAATGTTAGTCAAGGAAGCCTCCGAGAAGACGAAGAAACCATTATCAACAGCTCACTGAGTTTGAACGAGGTCGTGTTGTAGGGCTACGAGAAGATGGGTTTTTTTTCCGCGATATTGCTGAAAGACTTGGCAGGAATGTATCCACTGTGCATGAGTATTGGTGGCAGTGGTCAAGGGAAGGTACTGCCTTAAGAAGACCAGGTTCCGGGTGGCCACGAGGTACTGCTTAGAGGGAAGACCGTCGTATTCGGCGTATGGCTGTGGATAATCGTACTGCGTCTGCAGCTGAAATTCGAGCAGCAGTTGGCACCACAGTGACACAACGAACTGTTACAAATTGGTTACTTCAAGGACAGCTTCGAGCCAGACGCCCTGTATAGTGCATTCCACTGACTCCAAGCCACTGCCGTTTGCGACGTGAGTGGTGTCAAGCTAGAGCTCATTGGAGGACGGAGTGGAGATTTGTTGTATTTTCTAATGAAAGCCGATTCTGCCTTGGTCGCAGTGATAGCCGTTTGTTGGCTAGAAGGAGGCCAGGTGAACGCCTGCTAGTGACCTGACTGCGGCCTAGACACACAGGGCCTACTCCTGGAGGTATGGTTTGGGGAGCAATTTCGTATGACAGCAGGAGAGCTCTATTGGTTATCCCACGCACCCTGACTGCAAATTTGTACGTCAGTCTAGTGATACAACCTGTTGTGCTGCCATTCATGAACAGCCTTCAAGGGGGTGTTTTCCAACAGGATAACGCTCGTCCTCATACGGCTGTTGTAACCCAACATGCTCTACAGAGTGTCGACATGTTGCCTTGGCCTGCTTGATCACCAGATCTTTCTCCAGTCGAGCACGTATGGGACATCATTGGACGACAACTCCAGCGTCAGCCACAACCAGCATTAACCATCCCTGCATTGACCACCCAAGTGCTACAGGCATGGAACTCCATCCCACAAACTGATATCCGACACCTGTACTACACGATGCATGCACGTTTGCATGCTTGCATTCAAAATTCTGGCGGTTACACCGGTTACTAATGTACCAACATTTCCATTTGAAATAGCTCTTCTGGCTAATGACTCTACCTGTGATCTTGAAACTTTAATCAATTAAATATGTTACCTAGACATATGTATTCCAAAAATTTCATTATTGTACAATAATTTTTTCTTGGTATTGGGATTTCTTTTTCCATCAGTGTACTTGCATTTCTCGGTATTATACTGAAAGTATATTACTGAGAATACTATATTGGAAGTTGGATTATACTAAGTACATTACACTGAATTTCGGATTTATAGAGTTAAAGTAAGGTGTATACTCAATTGATTGAGTCATTGTATATTACATTCTTGAAAATAATTACATTCTTGTTAATTACTTACATACAAGTTTGTACTATTTTTAGAAAGTTTTGGAACAGCATTTATAGATAAATCTATTATTTTTATTCTTATTTATATTACATTTCATCTTCTTTTAAGCAATTTCAGTTCAGAAATAAAGTTATTCAGGATAACAACTCTGTATTAAAAAATAACAATAAAATATTAATAAAATATATATTTAAAAGTTTTTTAAAAATTCCCTGTCTGTTTTACAAGCCATACAATCATCTCACAATTGTAATAACGAAATAGGGACGATTCCTTACTTCTTTCCTTTAACCTTCGTGTTCTTTGATGATTTGATGAATATATTGTAAAGGTTTTCATTACTAAACTTCAGTATTCATTGCATTACCCTATACATTCGTTATATTCCTTTTCAGTATGCTTTCGCTTTCCAAAAATTCTTTTTTTTTCATTGAAAATGAGTTCTATAATCTCTTAGAATACTTTTATGATTCCCAGAATAATAAAAACATATTCTTTCAAGCTTATTTGTAATTTTTAGATAATTTCTCCGTTTTTGAAGTTTAATATTGTGGAAGTCTCTTTGTTTTCAATCTTCCATATTTCTCCAACTTACTACTGCAGATTTATATAAAAGATAAATAAAGAATCGGATTTTATAGAATAATATATATTCTATATATATATATATATATATTACGATTCTATAGAAATAAAAAAAAAACATTGCAAGAGTTGTTATCCTATTGCTGTTTGCTTTTGCTTATTTCTAAATAGTTCAGATGATTGGTTACAATACATAAAGTTTAAAATAAGTTCTTTCATACTTTTGCAATGCGGATGATTTTTTGTTCAAAATCGAGGTATAGTAAAAGACTTTAGAAAGTACTTCGGGCTTTTTCTAATGGATTGATAACTTCTAAATTTTTCAACACCTTTACTAGTTGGGTTTCAAGAACAAATAAAATTTTTAATTTATCCCTTTAGTTTACATCCTGAAACAAGAATTTTTTGACTCCTTAACTCGAAATTATATACGACCATGCACTTTTGAAGAGAATATTATATACAAAAATTCATCTATTTAGCTCATCGCATTGATGTACACAGAAAATAAATTTCTCGATATGTTTGATTCATCATCTGACAGGTAAACAACGTACTGTTTGAGGAAACTCCACACATTTCGTAGTTCGATGAGAAGTCCAACAAGCTCGGAAATAGATAATGATGCTTTAATTTCACAAGAAAAATCTCAATACAAATGTCAAACACAGATAAAGTTCCAAATAAAAATATTGCCATATTTATTGTATTTTCGGGACCTCTCAATTCTGACACCAAAGTTACGAAATTTCAACCAAGGCATCGTGATTGGACGTCATAGATTTATCTTCCTATCAACATCCTTTAAAATATCTGTAAATTTTTTTTCTGATTGCAAGATAAATTGCGCCGAGAAGCAATACTACAGATTCGTAATAGTACGAAAGTTCATTTATTTTTCTACAGAATTTTAGATATTTGCAGATATTTCGGATAGATTTGACAAATTTCACACTGACGAATGTGTCCAAAATTTAAAATTTCTAAATTCACCTAAAATTTCGAAATTTATGAAATCTACTGATTGATTTTTTAAAAATAATTATTTTAATTTTACAATCAGTTGACCAACATCTAAATTAGGATAATAAAAACAATTGATAGATTAGGAGAAAAATATCTTTATGAACTATATTTTTTAATGTGGAAACTATTTTTGATTAAAATTGTATAAAGCATACGCTCCTTTTATCGCCGAAAACAATTTTTAATTAAAAGGAGAAAACCAATTGAAACATATAATTTTTAAAAACTTCTGCTAACTAATTTTATTTCTATATATTATTAAATTTGCTTTATAATTTTTTCAGAAGAATCAAAAAAATAATGAAGTATGAGAAACTTTTTAATATACGTTGTGAAACAATTCGTTAAAAAAAATTTCTGAATGAAAAAATAGGAAAATAAACCAAAAATAGTTATTCCTAGGAAAAATTGTAAATCGTCTGCTTTTAAATTTTTATTTTTGCTTTCTTTCAGAATTCTGTTAATATATTTTGGCAACAATTATTTATTCTTCAAGATGAATGTTTTGAAAAGTATTTATAAAATTAATTTTTAAAAACTTATTAAAATGAGTAAAATAAATTTAATTGAAATGGGCTCTATATCATTGAAAAGTCTTTTTTTTAAAAAAAATCTTCAATATGTTGCTAAAATTCTTTTTTTTGTGAGATAAAATTTTGAAAGGCATAGTTGAAAAACACCAGGAATCTCAAAATAATTTTTTTAAATAAAATTATTTTTTTTAAATAAAGTTAATTTTTAATAACTAAAATTTTAATTAACACTTGGGCTTTTCAAACCTGACTGTAATATTTCTCTTTTTTCAAGATATGCTCAAAATTGTTTCAAAAATTGGAACAATCTAGTTTTACATAAAAAAAGCAAAACTTTTTTTCAAAATTGAACTAAATTTTCTTTTTTATTTCATTTAATTTCTTTTGAAACCAATTAAAAGCTTTGTCAAGAATAATAAAAAAGTGAAAAAGAAATATAAAAATTTAAAGGCATAGTAATTCATGTCTTACAATTTCCTAGTAAAGGAATGTTTATACATTTTCTTACATTAAAAATCTTTTGACTTCGTTCAATGATTTATTATACAGGGTGGTTATAATTGAAATTCTACTTTGAAATGGTCACAAAATAAAATCTACTGAACCAAATGGTAATAGTTCAAAGTAGGTCATGAGAACTTGTTTTACCCACACACACAAGATTTAAAAACTCATCATCAAGGAGAAAATAATGCAGTATGCAATATTTCTAAGCAAAATAAGGCATGAAGACATTAGTTTGAAATGTGTTTAATCGTATCTGAAGTGTGTTACAAAGTATATTCAATGTGGCGTCCACCATTTTTTGAAAGCAAGTTAAATCGAATAACTGCATTCTCAACAGTAGCTCTTAGCCTATCAAGAATCCTGTTAACGGGACATATCGGCGTATCGTTTCTTTCAGTTCAGCCGAATTGTTTCGATTATCACAATGAACAGTGCTTTTGAGATAACACTCATTGAACGGGCTTTGTAACACGTTTCAGAAACGATTAGACACATTTCAAACCGATGTCTTCATGTCCTATTTTGCTTCGAAATATTGCATACAGCACCATTTCCGCCTGTTGAATTTTATATGGGTGGGTAAATGAAATTCCCACGACAAAATCCAAATTATTACCAAATTTGATAACATTTGATCCAGTAGTTTTCATTTTATGAATATTTCATACCATAAAGATTTCAGAAAAACACATCTCTGAGTTGAATATCCTTTTTCTCCTCTCTGAAATATTAAATTTTGGGTATATCCTTTGATTTTAAGGAATTCTGGATTTCGAATTTTGTAAGTAATGAGAAAAAAATGGCTGAACATATTTTATCCACGGCATTATATAAGAATTTTATTTTTTTTGAAGAAAAATAAAACGAATTATTTGGAAGTAATTGACTTTTTAGAATCAGAAATTACAAATTCTCTGTTGGGTAATTTTTATTAATATATCATTCATAATTAAATTTAATAATCGAAGTAATGTATATTGTATAGCAACCGTAAAGCTATTGTATAGTGTTTGTCTGAAATCAATTTTAGACATTTTTGTATCCACTTTCATGCTCTAACAATTAATGCCTTTTTTGTTCATGTTATTTAACTTTCATTATTTTACAATAATATAGATGAAATTTTTATGTTGTAAAATAATACATTTATAATAATGAATCACAATAATACAACTGAAAACCCTATGTTAAAAGACAATTAATTTCAAACAATATATTGTAATAATGGCAATGAACGCAGTGAAAAATCATTATTAATTGAGATTTGCGAGAGTGCGTTTGATATTTACTTTGCGAATTTTGCGATTTATTTGAAAAGCTTTTTTTAAAGCTATAAAACATGGCGAAGGATGTATTTTTTGTGTCGGTGGGTGTCTTCCACCTGAGTTACACTGCTGTGAAAGTTTATAAAGCCTTTAACGGTGACTTACCATCTGTTTCTTCGATAACTGGATATATGAGAAATATTTTCCAAACTGAGGAACCCGACATGCAACTGTTGACTAAAAATGATTCTGATCTAAAACAAAAGGACGATCTTCGCCTTGATATTACCTCTTCCATGATTCCTAGAGCTGACGAAACTGATTTTGATGATAAACTGATTATTGGAAGCTTCACGATTTTATTCGGGTTGATTACAGTCCTGGATCTCTTTTTCCTGAAGGATCTCACACGACTGAATTGAGAATCAAAGAAAAGTCCTTGAAATACTACCGAGAACAACCGAACTAAAAGTTATATTGAATGCTTGAATACATTCCTCAGCAACTGAATCAATATACTTAAAACTTTTGACTGTGCTGTTTCAACCTGGCTCCAACAAAGCAATAAGGACATGTGCAACAACCATCTGGATTGATTTCTTTGAAGAAAAATACCACATTATTGAAATCAAATTTGAGAAAATAAAAGAGCGAAGCTTCACGATTTCATTCGGGCCGATTATAGTCCTCAG
>JAPMOQ010040183.1:0-41498 GCA_026543055.1 Argiope trifasciata
TGAAAAAGGGCATGAAAGTCATAACAGTTCCGCGGCAATTTGCTTTCGAGTGCCCAAAACGCTGGCACTTGAAACACCTAAGTGGATTTGGGATATACGGCCGGACTGGTAGCTTGATATAACCGGCATATATGAAATCTGGCAGTTTTGGTGAATTAAAAGTAAGTATGTGATGCTTGGTTTCAAGAATTTGTCTTTCTCGCCGAATGGTAATGCGGCGAACTTTTATAACACCTTGCGGTTTTAATTCTTCTTCAATATAATCTAAGGGCAGATTAAATATCTCACCGCAAGTAATAACTTCTTGAGATGTGTTTAATGAAGTGTGAGGACTAACAGTTACTGATATCGTGGCCAGAGCTTTCAATTTTTGAATAAGCTGCGCTTGCTTTCGAGTACTGACCTCTATAAGAAAGTCTCCAGATCGCATTTTTTTAACAGATGCTACTTCACCCACTCTTGCGGAGATAGAATTTTGAACTAAGAAAGGAGACACCGTATCAAAAGTTTCATTTTTTTCAGATGTACGTTTAATGATATGAAATCTATCGAAATGATGTTCAAAATTGGAAGTAATTTGTACCTTATGACGCCCACCAAAGGGACCACGTTTGGAAAAGCCCATACGATATAGTAAGAAATCCGGGCTTGACGGCACCACCCACCATGGAGCCCAACACGGGATGGCAGCCACCGGCTCTAGATATTCCCAGCCTCGGCGCTTACCATAGTGCTAATCGGTACCTATACGTTGGGAGTTACCCCCGGAGGCAGTGACCACCCTTAACGCCAAGCCCAAGGAGTAACCCCTTCGCTTGATCCCTAGCAGACTAGCAACTCAAATTGTTAGTTACCTGCCGATTGATACACCGGGGACCACAGTGCACCGCCCGTCTAATGGGTCACCACGCACGGCAAACACGTGGGGGTATTTGCTGCCCATGAGAAGCAAGGAGCAAACAGAGCGGCGACAGCTTCTCATGGAGAGCTCCCTCAACTACTCTCGAGGGAAAGAAGGATCAAGCAGACAGCAGAAGGCTAGTGGATTGGATTGGATTGGATTGGATAGTTGATTTTTCTGGCACAAGAGCCAAATATGGCTATGCTGCACCAAACATACGGTTAGAATGAAAAAAACTCATATCTATATGATTGGTTTGGTTTGGTTTGGTTTTTTGTGTGTTTTTTGGCGCAAGAGCCATTTTGGCCATACTGCGCCAATCAAATGGTAAAAGCATAAAATTATTTTTTAAAAACTACTTATGAAACTATCACACGTACTCAAAAAATTCCAAAGAAAACATGAAATTGAAAGGCATCAACGGAAAAATATAGGAAACTAATGTACAATTATGTTAAAAATTAAATTAAGTCCTGTTGTTATAAAAGCATTGCATTATAGCCATATAAAATGTGAAACATGGACAAAAGTCAAAGATTACTAAATACAAGAATAAAAGCCAATGGTTTTTAAAAACTTGAAAATATTTTGATGGTATGTTTCACCCAGCAGGTCTTGCAATTTAAGAGAAGACGAACAGAAAAACTTATGACGATGAACATTAAAATCAGGACACTCTGTCAAAACATGTTTAACAGTAAAAGCAATATTACAAGTGGCACACACTGGCACTCTTTCAACAAGGATTAGATGACGATGAGTATAGCGAGTGTGTCCTATACGGAGGCGGGTCAGTTTGACGTCAACCTCTCGTATAGGTAAAACAGGCCAAACACCTATTGTGGGTTTTATTAAATGTAATTTGTTCTGTGTCTGCAGATCCCAATATTCTTGCCAAGTTGTAAAGATGCGATGAACAAACGACTTTTTGACGTCGCAATATGGGAGGGCCTGAGAGAGAGATGTTGATGCAAATTTAGCTGCAACATCAGCCTTCTCATTGCCAGAAATTCCCACGTGACCTGGGACCCAGCTGAGAAGTATATTAAATCCCCTGTTTTGTAGTGACCGCAGGTTAAACAAAATTTCGATAGCGACTGGATGTATATGGCTATGGAAATGAGCAAGTGCCTCCAAAGCACTCATACTGTCAGTATATATGATAAAACTACGCTGAGTAGAACAGGAAATTTCCCGTAATGCATAAAAAATTGCCATTAACTCAGCAGTAAAAACAGAACAAATGCTGTTTAGATGATAACTGAGTGTATCAGATGGGGTTATAACGGCACAACCAACATGCCCATCTGACTTTGAGCCATCTGTAAATACTGGGGTAAACGAAGAATACTGACAGCGGTGGTGATGGAAAATCTGTTGAAAAATAACTGAGCTAGTAGAAAATTTATCAAACCCCAAGAAAGGGTTCAAAAAAGAAAAACTGGGACTATCCCAAGGAGGAAAAGAACAAAAATCAAGACATTTAATAGCAACGTTATAAAGGTCCGTGTTATGAAGAGAGTTTTGAACTCTCCGAAAAAAAGGAAGTGTATGATAAGGTCGAGCAGCATAAATTCTTTGAAGATTTTCAGGGAAAAGCATTTGATGAATGGGATGGTTTGGGATAGAGTGTGCACGAAAGTAGTATAAAGTAGATATTTTTTGACGCCGTAAACTAAGTGGCAACTGGTGACAAATGACATATAAACTCTCAACTGGAGAGGTGCGGAAAGCACCAGAGCATATTCTGAGTGCAGAATGATGAACAGTGTCAAGATGTCTCAAAGCAAAAGGGCGGGCAGACCCATATATCATACATCCATAATCCAAACGTGAAAGAATGACCGCTTGGTTGGTTGGTTGATTAGGGTTTTTTGGCGCAATAACCATATCTGATCATACTGCGCCAAGCAAAAGGTATAGTTATAGCTCGAATTTTAAAAGCACACATGATAGAAATAAAAGTAGAAAGTTATCAATATATAAATACCAAAATAAAAGTTCAAACACGTCCAAGCTAAAAAAAGTAAATGAAACAAAGATGCTAAAAATGCATTACCATGATGTAATATAGAAGTCAAGATTGAACCGAAGAAAAAATTAAATACAATTGTAAATGTCAATGGATTTCAAAAATTTTAAAATGTTTGGATGGAATTTTTCACCTAAAAGGTCCTGTAGTGTTAATGATGATGAGTTAAAAAAGTGTAAACGAGATGAATTAAAAGACGGGCACTCAATTAAAATATGTTTAATGGAAAACTCCACACGACATGTAGAGCACTTCGGAGCCGCATCGCCGAAAATGAGGTGTTTATGCGTGTAGCGAGTGTGCCCTATACGGAGGCGAGTCAATTTGACATCGACTTCCCGTATAGGGTGATTAGGCCACAATCCAATAGTTGGTTTGACAGAATAAAGTTTATTCTGGATCTGAAGATCCCATATGTTTTGCCAGCTGAAATGGATATGCTTAATTAAACTACTCCTAATATCACTGTATGGAATTCCTTGGTTCAAAAGTGTTATTGCAGATTTCGCAGCCGAATCCGCCAATTCGTTGCCATGAATTCCTACATGGCTCGGGACCCAACAAAAAAGGATATCAAAATCTTCATTTTGTAAGGTGTGCAAAGTGAACAGAATTTGCACAGCTATTGGATGCATTTGATCGTGGTAATGGGAGAGTGCCTCTAACGCACTCTTGCTATCTGTGTAAATAATAAATTTACTCTGAGAGGAAAGCGAAATTTTCTTAAGAGCACAAGAAATAGCAACCAGCTCAGCAGTAAATACTGAACAACAATTGTGTAGACGATGGCTCAGTGTATCAGTTGGAAGTACGATTCCACAACCAGCATATCCATCTGATTTTGAACCATCCGTGAAAATGGGTGTAAAATTAGAATATTGATAACGATGATATAAAAATAATTGTTGTAGAACAACATGAGCAGTTGAGGATTTATCAAATCCCGTGAAGGGATTCAAGAAGGAGAACTGCGGGACATCCCACGGTGGGAATCTAAGATAGTTAACAGTTTTAATTTGAACATCCTCAAAGTCCGAATCTCGTAGAAGCGATTTTGCTCTCTCACAAAATGGGTTGGTTGGTTGGTTGTTTGGATTTTTCTGGCGCAAGAGCCATGTCTGGCCAAACTGCGCCAAGCATATGGTTTGAAATTCTACAAGATGCAAAGAATCAAACATTAAAATGTCTTAAATACAGTAAAAGTGCACATATTCATATGTTGTAAAATGTTTTCAAAAGTTTAAAATTTCCAAATAAGAGTTTCAAAAATGGTTTTCGCAAAAAAAATTGTTAAAAAATTCAATGAATAATTGGCGAGTAAGTATTAAAAAATATAGCTAAATACGTATGTAAAAGCCAATGGCCTTCAAAAATTTAAAAATGTTTGGGTGATGTTCTTCACCCACCAAGTCCTGTTGAGTTAATAATAAGGAATTAAAAAAGTGTAATCGATACGAGTTAAAACTTGAACATTCAATTAAAATGTGCTTGATTGTTAAATCTACGTGACATGTCTGGCACACCGGTGCCATTTCGCCAAAAATGAGATGCTTGTGCGTCAAGCGAGTATGTCCTATACGGAGGCGGGTCAACTTGACATCTACCTCTCGTATAGGAAGAACAGACCATAGCCCAATTTTGGGTTTCACAGCATGTAATTTGTTATCTATCTGCAAATTCCAATTGTTCTGCCAAGCTATAAAAATGTGATTAATGAAGGACTTCTTCACATCAGAATACGGAAGTCCTTGATTCAAAGTAACCAATGCTGATTTTGCCGCAGAATCCGCCTTTTCATTGCCAGTGATGCCCACATGACTCGGAATCCAGCAAAAAATAATTTTTACACCCTCATTCTCTAAAAGACGTACAGTGTATAGAATACTGATAGCAGTGGGATGTATTCGGCTATGGTAGTGAGAAAGTGTTTCTAGTGCGCTCATGCTATCGGTATAAATAATAAATTTCCTTTCAGAAGAAGGTGAAATTTTCTTTAAGGCACAGAGTATTGCAGATAGCTCAGCAGTAAATACTGAGGAAAAGTTGTGCAGTCGATAGCTAAATGTATCAGATGAAAAAATTACGCCACTACCAACATGTCTATCTGATTTTGAGCCATCCGTGTAAATTGGAATGAAAGAAGAATACCGATTGCGATGATATAGAAAGAGCTGCTGAAAAACAATAGGGGCTGTTGATGACTTATCAAATCCAGTAAAGGGATTCAAAAAAGTTATTTGTGGTATATCCCAAGGAGGGAACCAATAATCAATAGATTTAATACCCACATTTTCAAAGTCCAAGTCTTCTAAGAGCTTTTTGACTCTCTCACAGAAAGGCATAATGTGAGAGGGCCGAGCATCATAAATTCTGCGCAAACTAACTGGCAAAGTCATTTGACTTATAGGATGTCTTGGAACAGATTTTGATCGGAAATAATAAAAGGCAGATATTTTTTGCCGCCTTAAACAAAGAGATAGCTGGTTACAAATAACATGCAAACTCTCAACAGGAGATGTGCGAAATGCACCAGAACAGATCCGTAAAGCAGAATGGTGAACGGTATCCAACCGACGCAAAACAGAAGATCTGGCTGACCCATACACCATACAGTCATAATCAATGCGAGAAAGGATTAGTGCTTCATAAATTCGCAGTAGGCAAACCCGATCGGCACCCCAAGATATTCTAGAAAGTACCTTTAAAATATTCAACATCTTCTCACACCGCGTACGCAGGTATAGGATGTGCGGTAAGAAGGTCAGTTTCCTATCAAAGATAACTCCTAAAAATCGGATTTCGTTCACAACTGGAATAGGTGAGCGTCGAATGTAGATAACAGGGTCTAAATGTATATTTCGCTTCCTGCAGAAATGGACGCATTGACTCTTCTCAGGAGAAATACTATGGCCGTTGTTATCGCACCAAGCTACCAGATTGTTGACTGCCTTTTGTAATTGCCGTTCAATTAGACTGATATTACTACCTTGGCAGGATATCTGCAGATCGTCCACATAAAGCGTTCCGTTAACAGATGAAGGTAAAACCGATAAAACTTGAGTCATGTGAATTATAAAAAGTGTCACACTGAGGACGCTCCCTTGCGGAACTCCCTCAGCTTGGATAAAAGAATCGGAGTAAATATTAGCGACCCGAACTCGAAATGTTCTATACGATAAGAAATTTTGCAAAAATATGGGCAGATTTCCTCTAAATCCTAAGTTAAAAAGAGTGGAAAGTATACCATAACGCCATGTACGGTCATACGCCTTTTCAATATCGAAGAATATTGAAACAAGATGATTCCTCCTAACAAATGTGTTGCGTATTTCGGTTTCCAGTAATATGAGGTTGTCAAAAGTAGACCTGCCTCTACGGAACCCACTCTGCAACGGGGAGGTACATCCTTGTTTTTCCAATTCGAACATTAGACGAGCATTGACCATGCGCTCGAAGGTCTTGCAAAGGCAATTTGTTAAGGCAATCGGTCTATAATTCAAAGGGTTCGACGACTCTTTACCGGGTTTTAAGATTGGAATCACAATAGCTTCTCGCCATTGTGAAGGATACTTCTGTTCAGTCCAGATTCTGTTGAAAAGCAGTAACAGGTTGGAAAGAGAAGTGGTATTCAAGTGGCGAAGCATACCATATGTGATTCCATCTGGTCCAGGGCTCGTATCATGGACATGAGACAAGGCCAATTCCAGTTCATAAATTTTGAATTCAGAGTTATAAGGAAAGGTGCTTTGGGCATTAAAACGAAGTCGCAACCGTTCTGCGCGATTCTTATTTGCCAGGAAGGCAGGAGTATAAGAGTCTACTGCAGAAACACGTGCGAATGCCTGACCAAGAATATTAGCTACATCTATGGAAGAGGAATGTACCTCATTTCCCATTTTTAGAAAAGGGATCGAAGCTTCAGGATAAATCCCATTAGCAGCCTTTACTTTTTTCCATAACAGTTTACTGGACGTCCTAGATGTGATTGATGATACAAAATGAACCCATGATTCCCTTTGGCTACGACGCCGAATGCGACGAGCCAGCGCCTTGGCCTTTTTAAAAGCTATCAAGTTCTCCGTCGTCGGGTACCTTCGAAATATGTTCCAGAGTCTTTTTTGATTCTTATGACTATCGCGACAGTCTCTGTTCCACCACGGTCTACGGAATTTTCGTGGGCGTGGAGAAGTCTTTGGAATACTCATATTTGCAGCATTTCTTATGATCTCAACAACGAGCTGAACTGCTTCCGAAATGTCTGCAGTTTTGACCATATTTTCTGTGATATCAGCCAAATGTGAAAATACTGTCCAGTCTGCCCTATTGAATATGAATCTCGGACGACATAGAGTCGCACCGCTGCTATCAGCATGGCAGACAGCAATAGGAAAATGGTCACTATTGTACAAGTCAGTGCTTACTTCAAAGGACAAAAAAGGCAGAAGTTCTGGAGAACATATTGCCAGATCAAGGCTGTGGAATGTACGTGTGGGTTCATGAAAATAGGTTTTCTCATTATTATTGAGCAAGCAGAGAGAGTTATTGGAAATGAAATTTTCTATCTGCTGCCCGCGAGTATTTGTACTCTCTGAACCCCACAAAATACTATGGCCGTTAAAATCACCGAGTAAGATGAAAGGAGAAGGAAGCTGGTCTACCAAGTTATTGAGATCTTGCTGACAGAGGGCATCATGAGGCGCTAAATAGACACAACAGACTGTGACCAATGTTCTTATGTGAACCTGCACCGCCACAGTCTGTAGAGATGAATGTAGAGTAAGAGGAGTACTTGGATATAAATTAGATGTGAAGATACAGACACCACCAGAATTGCGAACTCCCGTGTCTGCATCTTTCCTAGTACAGTTGTAACCACGCAATTTTATTGGAAAATTGGGTGTCAAGAACGTTTCTTGTACACAGAGACAGATAGGATGAAAAGTATTAAGAATGGTCTTTATATCATTTATTTTTGAACGTATGCCGCGACAATTCCAAGAAAGGAAAGTACCCATTAAGAGAGTTTTTTTGAATGAAAGATAACTGAATCAGTAAACTGAGTTGGTGAAGTTTCACAACTCATTTGGAGTTCATCTTCATCCTCTTCAGATGGATGGAGTTTAATAAGATCGGAATTTTTGGGTTTGCCTCCAAACAGAGAGGTCAAGTCTCTTTGGACCCTACCTTTGTTAGCCAAACCCAAAGCCACAGAACTTTGATTACTGGATTTTTTTAACTTAGTTGCAAGCCGTTCCGATATCATTTGTTGTGAAAGTCCACGCTTTGAAAGTTTTAATTTAAGTGAACGTTGAGATTTTGATTTTGATTTACGTTTTATAGGTTCATTAACTTCTGGAGCACTGTTTGTGGACGGATCAGTTTCAGAATCAGTTGGTTTTACCGGAGAATTTGTTTGAGTCACAACTTTTGAACAATTTTTGCATGAACAATTCTCACAGTATGATCGTTTCAGTGCAGTTGAATAACTAACGCCCTGTGCAGGTGTTTGTGCCATGATTTTACGTTTAGCCTCTGGATATGAAATTTGTTCTTTAGTTTTAATTGATATAATATCTTTTTCCAATTTCCAACGTGGACATAAACGAGAAAACGAAGTGTGGTCACCACTGCAGTTTACGCATTTCTCCGGCGCGTCACACTGCTTACTGTCGTGCCCTTTCTCCGCACAACGGGCACAGACAAGTGTCCCGCGGCAGGCGATTTTAGAGTGCCCAAATCGTTGGCATTGAAAGCATCTCAGAGGATTTGGTATAAAAGGACGCACTTTTAATCTCATATATCCTATTTTAACTGTTTCAGGCAATGTAGGCATTTGGAAGGTAAGAACGAGGTGCTTTGTAGGGAAGAGTTGTCCATCCCGCCGAATTGAGATGCGGCGTACATGTGTCACTCCTTCAGGCTTCAGGTCTTTTGTAATTTCTTCAATTGATGTATGAAATAACTCCCCACATGTTATAACACCTTTAGAAGAGTTGAGAGATGCATGCGCGCTTACAGAAATTGGAATGGTAGCTAATGCTTTGAGTTTAAGAATTTGATGAGATTGTTGTCGAGAATTAACTTCAACCAACAAATCTCCTGAACGAAGTTTGCGAATGGTAGAAACATCTCCAAGTGTTCCAGAAACGGCTTTTTCTACAAGGAACGGGGAGACAGTGTGGAATGTTTCTTTAGTTTCTGAAATTCTTTTGATGACAAAGAAATGGTCGTAATATTTTTCAGCAATTTTCTTAATCTTGTGTTGCCCACTGAAGGGAGTAATGGATTTAGGCCCCATATGACATTGGAAAAGATTCAGGCCCGACGGCACCACCCACCTCGGAGTCCTACAAGGGAAGGCAATTACCGGCTCTGATTCTTTCCAGCCTCGGCATACACCTTAGTGCTAGCCGGAACCTATACGCTGGGAGTTACCCCCGGGGACAGTGACCACCCTTAACGCCAAGCCCAAGGAGTAACCCCTTCGCTTGATCCCTAGCAAACTAACCACTCAGGTGGCCAGCAACCAGCCGATTGATGCACCGGGGACCACAGTGCACCACCCGTCTAATGGGTCGCCACGCACGGCAAACACGTGGGGGTATTTGCTGTCCATGAGAAGCAAGAAGCAAACAGGTTGGCGACAGCTTCTCATGGAGAGCTCCCTCGCCTACCCTCGAGGGAAAGAAAAAAAGGAGACAGCAGAAGGCGTAGTGGAGAATAAACGTAAAGGGAGTAAAGATCCCTGGGTACCTCGGGATTGGGACACCCGTACTCACCTATAGTAGGTGAGCCCCTGAGGGGTAAGTAGATCAATTCAGGAGAGCATATGGCGAGATCAAGACTATGGAAGGTGCGTGTGGGCTCGTGGAAATATGTCTTCTCTTCACTATTGAGCAAGCAGAGACAGTTATTAGAAAGAAGCTGCTCAATCTGCTGCCCCCGTGAATTCGTACTGTCCGAACCCCACAACGTACTATGGCCGTTGAAATTTCCGAATGACCGCTTGGTAGATGCGGAGTAGGGAAGTTCGATCGGGTCCCCAAGATGTTTTGGTTTGGTTTATTGGTTTTTTATGGCGCAAAGGCCAATACTGGCCAAGCTGTGCCAAACTTATAATAAATTAAAATATTAAAAGAGATAAAAGAATAACATTAAAGTAAGAGTATGTAAAATTAAAATAATGAAGTGAAACTCTAAATTAGATATTATGCATGAAATTGATGTCAAGTAAAAATGAAAACACATTAACATGGTAGGGGTCTCCAATTATGTCTTGCAAATTTGGATAATCTCTGGCAAAATATTTTAGTCTTAGAAGGCGATATTTAGGACATTCACATATGATATGCCGAACAGAAATTATGGTATTACATTTTACACAAATTGGAGCTGCATCTGAATGAAGTAAATGTTTGTGAGTAAAATAAGTATGGCCTAGGCGAAGTCTTGTCAGCACAACACTCTTTCTGCGGCCGAGAGAGTCATTCTTAAAACCAGAGATAGAAGGTTGGATGGAGTGTAATTTATTACTAGGTTGAGAGTTCCAAGTATGCTGCCATATACGAAGCGAACATTGCTTTACAATTTCTTCCAAGTCTTGAAACGGAACAAAAGTGTCTTCATTTAAACTAGCTGTTTTTGCGGCAGCATCAGCTTGATCATTCCCCGGTATACCAACGTGTCCAGGAATCCAACAAAATAGTATGTTGAAATTACGATCCAGTAATTTAAAATATAATTTTACTGTACTGTGCACCAAAGGATGGCTTTGTCTGGAATAGTTTAAAATTGCTTCAATTGAACTTTTTGAATCGGTATATATGATCGAATCTTTCTTTGATAATAGTCTTATCGCTCTTAAAGCAGTATAAATGGCAAAAATCTCCGAGGTGAAAACAGAACAATGTTTATTTAGCTTCCTAGAAAGAACTATGTGATCAAATATTACTGCTGATCCAACGTGGTCACCGATTTTGGAACCGTCTGTAAAAGCAGTGCCGTATTTTTCAAATGATTGCCTATGTTCATAAAAAATTTGTATGTAAACAGATGGCGCAGTAGTAGATTTGGGCATCTTAGTAAAATCATTGATAGTAAGAATGTCTTTGCATGTAAAAGGGGGGATTCCGTCTTCTTTGGTTAAAATTTTGATGTTCTTTAGGTTAAAACTATCCAAAACCGGGCGAATTCTAAAGCCAAATGATGAAATATATGAAGTCTTTTTCTCATATAACTGTCCATAAATCGGATTCACGACTTTGTCGTAAAAAGGATGTGATGGATTCTGATTTATTTTAAAAAAGTATTTGAGAGAAAATCTCTGGCGTCGTAATTGTAAACTTGGTTCTTTAGTTATTACGTATAAACTCTGAACAGGAGAGGTTCTAAAAGCCCCTGATGCGAGGCGGAGCCCCTGATGGTGTATTGCGTCAAGTTGCTGTAGAATAGACTTTGCTGCTGAGTCGTAAATCACGCTACCGTAGTCTAATTTTGATAATATCACACTTTTATAAATTTTTAATAGAGTTGAAGTATTGCAACCCCATGTTGTATTTGACAAAACTTTGAGAATATTTAAGGACTGAACACATTTTTTCTTTAGATGTAAAATATGAGAACGGAATGTTAGCTTTGAATCAAATAAGAGGCCTAAAAACTTAATGACCGGCACGACGGAAATGGCGGTGCCTTTTAACTGAATTTCTGGTTCGGGGTGCAAGCCCCGAATTCGACAAAAATGAGTACATTTTGTTTTTTGAGTAGAAAGAACGAAACCATTTTTATCAGACCATTCCGTTATAGATTTGACAGCAGCTTGCAATTGTCGTTCAATAAAGGGCATGTGAGTACTTGAGCAATGGATTTGAAAATCGTCAACGAATAATGACCCATGAACATACGGTGGGAGTTTTTCCATAATACCATTAATTTTAACAATAAATAAAATAACACTTAAAACACTACCTTGCAGTACCCCTTCATTTTTAATGAAATCATCAGATAAGACATCATTAATTCGAACGTTAAAAATTCTTTTTTGAAGAAAGTTTTGAATAAAAATTGGTAATTTTCCACGAAAACCCATGTCATGCAGATCTTTTAAAATGCCATGCCGCCAAGTACGATCATATGCTTTCTCCATATCGAAAAAAATAGATACTAAATGTTTTTTTGTAATGAATGCTTCCCTGATGGCTGTTTCCAGAATTAGTATGTTATCTAAAGTACTGCGATCATGTCTGAATCCACTTTGAAATTTCGAGAGCAATTTCTTCTCTTCTAGGACGTGGATTAATCTAGCATTGATCATTCTCTCCAGAGTTTTACAAAGGCAACTGGTAAGAGCTATAGGCCTGTAACTCGATGGAAGCTCTGTATTTTTACCAGGTTTTAGGATGGGAATAATCGTTGCTCGACTCCAGGACATTGGGAAAACATGTTCATTCCATATTCTATTGAATAAAATTAGAAGCGAACGTAATGAATTGGAACTCAAATTTTTTATCATGTCATGATGAATGCCATCAGGTCCTGGTGCTGTGGGATGCGAGTTCTGCAACGCTCGCCTAAGTTCATGAAGCTGAAAATCAATATTATAAGCATATGACGCTAATGTATTAAAGTCGATTTTTCTTTTTTCTTGCTGTTTTTTATAGGTAATAAAACTCTGAGGAAATGATTCTTCACTGCCTACATTAGCAAAAAACGTACCCAATGTATTCACTATGTTCTTTGTATCAGTGATAGGATTTCCATTGCTGCATAAGAATGAAAGTTTCTGATTTGATTTGTTGTTCCCTATGATTTTCCTAACTTTTTCCCACATACGCTTGGAAGACAGATGTCTGTGGATGGAGCTAACATATTTTTGGAAGGAGTTGTACTGACTCTGTCGTCTAATTCTTCTAAAAAAGGATTTAGATCTTTTAAAGGCAATGAAATTTGTGGTGGTAGGATATCTTCTGAATTTATCCCAGGCCTTTCTTTGTGCTTTTTTGGCAGCAGCGCAATTTTCATTCCACCAGGATTTGTATAATCTTGGCAAATTTCCAGATGATTACGGAATGGCCATCTCTGCAGCTTTAATCAAACATTTTGTTATTGAATTTACTGCATTATCAATATTTGGTTGCTTTACCATATCGTCTGATAGTTCAGAATGAAACCTAAAAAGTTGCCAATTGGCTTTGTCAAAGATAAAATGCACAGGTCTTCTGGGAAGGCTAACATCAGATTTCGAATATTTTAAAATAATGGGAAAATGATCACTGTTGAATAGATCATCCGATACTGAGAAATCCCAGTGGGGTGCAAGTGAAGGTGAGCAAATGGCAAGATCAATAGTGTGAAAAGTTTTATTTGCTTGATGAAAGTAAGTAGCATTTGAATCATTTAATAAACATAGAGAATGGTCATCTATGAATTTTTCGATCTGTCTACCTCTTGCATTGGTATCTGTGTTACCCCAAAGGGTATTATGGCCATTAAAATCTCCAAGAATAATAAAGGGAACTGGTAACTGTTTGACAAGATCATCTAGATCTTTCTGGTGAATGGTATCATTAGGCGGAAGGTATATAAAGCATACAGTAATTACAGATTTAATCTGAATTTGTACAGCTACAGCTTGTAATGGAGAAAGAATATCAATGTTTTTTGACGGAAAGCAGCTAGGAATTAAGGTGGCGACACCACCAGAAGCACGAACATTTTGTAAATAATCTTTTCTATTTATCTTATAATTTTTTATTCTCACATCAGTCATAGGGTTGAGATGTGTTTCTTGGATTCCTAAGCATACTGGTTGATATGCATTCAAAATAGATTTAATATCATCAGAATGGGTACGGTAGCCATTGCAGTTCCAAGAAATTAAAAGAATGGTCATTTTTTGGGTTTTCTAAAAAATTTTGATTTAGAATGTTCGGATGTTATGCGACCAGAATCGGAATCTACTTTGTCCTCATCCATGCTACTTATAGAGTCGTCTGATGGATGAATTTTCAGTTGTTCTTCTTTTTCCTGAATTTGATGTATTTTGCTTTCTTTTTCAAGATGCTGCTGGGCTTTTACTTTATTCAAAACCTTTTTCCGGTTAATTTTTTTAGAAGGAAGGGAAGAATTTTCTTCATACAATCTTTTTATTTCAAGAAGAGTGAGCCATTCACTTTTTTTTACTGTTACAATATCTGTGTCCGTATTAGCAGGTGCAACAGGATTACTAACAGTCGGTTTAGATATTGGTTGCGAATTTCGTTCACAGGTTGAATTTAATGCCATGGAATAGGAGAAACCTGGTTTGGGTGTTCTATCTGTTACTATTTTTCGAGCTTCTGGGAAAGATATGTTTTTTGTGATTTTAACTGTTTGTATTTCTTTTTCTTCTTTGTACCGTGGGCATAATCGGAAATATGCTGGATGGTCACCGTTACAATTGAAACATTTTGGTGCTGTTGAATTGCAATTGTTACTATTATGATCCGGAAGGGAACATCGAGCACAAATTTCTTTGTCTCCCCTGCATGCCGTTATGGTGTGCCCAAATTTCTGACATTTGAAACATCGGATGGGATTTGGTATGTATGGTTTAACACAACAGTTTATATAGGCTATTTTCACAGATTTTGGCAAAACCGGAGTGTTGAATGTTAAGATAAGGTGCTTTGTAGGCAAAATTTGATTGTTTTTTTTTTATTGTAATTCTACGAACAGCTATTACATTTTGTTCTTTGAGGCAATTTAGGATGTCTTCTTCAAGGTCTGTCTGAAATTCTCGTTCCGATATAACGCCTCTGGAATGATTTAAAGATCGATGGGCTGCAACAGTGACTTGGTTTTCACCTATCATTTTAAGTTTTTTAATGTTTTCTGATTGCTGTTTATTTTTCACTTCCACAAGAAGACCACCATTTAACAATTTTTTTATATTAGTAACTTCTCCAATGACGCTAGTTAAAGATTTGTGGATAATAATTGGTGAAACAGATTTCAATGAATTTTTTTCAGAACTGATAACAAAAAATTTACAAAAAGCATTACAATGGTTAGAAATATTAGAAGCCATGCGATATAGAGCAAGGCTCGGGCCCGACGGCACCGCCCAACAAGGGAAGGCAATTACTGGCTCTGGTCATTTCCAGCCTCAGCATCCACCATGGTGCTGATCGGTACCTATACGCTGGGAGTTACCCCCGGGGACAGTGACCACCCTTAACGCCAAGCCCAAGGAGTAACCCCTTCGCTTGATCCCTAGAAGACTAACAACTTATATTGCCAGCTACCGGCCGATTGATACACCGGGGACCACAGTGCACCTCCCGTCTAATGGGTCGCCACGCACGGCAAACACGTGGGGGTATTTGCTGTCCATGAGAAGCAAGAAGCAAACAGGTTGGCGACAGCTTCTCATGGAGAGCTCCCTCGCCTACCCTCGAGGGAAAGAAAAAAAGGAGACAGCAGAAGGCGTAGTGGAGAATAAACGTAAAGGGAGTAAAGATCACTGGGTACCTCGGGATTGGGACACCCGTACTCACCTATAGTAGGTGAGCCCCTGAGGGGCAAGATGTTTTGGAGAGTACTTTTAAAATATTCAATTTTTTTCGCATCTCTTCCTTAAGTTTAATATATGTGGAAGGAAAGTGAGTTTACGATCGAAGGTTATTCCCAAAAATTTTACATTAGTCACAACTGGAATTGGCGTGCCTCGAATCGTTATAACAGGGTCTAAATGCATATTTCCTTTCTTACAGAAGTGAACACATTGACTCTTTTCAGGAGAGATACTGTGACCATTTTTATTACACCAAGTTACCACCTTATTAACTGCATTCTGTAATTGTTGTTCTATTAAGTTCATGTTACTGCCCTGGCATGAGATCTGTAGATCATCAACATAGAGAGAGGCGCTTACAAATGAAGGCAAACAATTTAAAATTTGACTGAGATGTACCATGAAAAGCGTAACGCTGAGGACATTTCCCTGTGGAACACCCTCAGCTTGTATAAAATAATTTGAATAAAAACTACCGATACGAACTCGAAATGTACGATGAGATAGAAAATTCTGTAAAAAAATGGGCATGTTTCCTCTAAAACCAAATTCAAAAATTGTAGAAAGTATGCCATAGCGCCATGCACGGTCATATGCTTTCTCAATATCAAAGAAAATGGAGACAAGGTGATTCCTCCTAACAAATGCATTTCTAATTTGGGTTTCCAGCAAAATGAGGTTATCAAAAGTTGATCTGCCTCTACGGAAACCACTCTGAAACTGGGGTATGCATCCTTGCTTCTCCAACTCGAAGATTAGACGAGCATTGACCATGCGCTCAAATGTCTTGCAAAGACAATTGGTAAGGGCAATAGGTCTATAATTCAGAGGGTTTGAGGGATCTTTCCCATGTTTTAAAATTGGAATGACAGTAGCTTCACTCCATTGCTCAGGGTATTTATGTTCTGTCCAGATTCTGTTAAAAAGTAGCAACAAATTAGATAAAGAAGTTGCACTTAAATGGCGAAGCATACTATAAGTTACTCCATCTGGTCCAGGGCTTGTATCGTGCGCTTGAGATAGAGCCCTTTCCAATTCGAACATCCTAAATTCACAATTATAAGCAAAAGTATTTCGGTCATTAAAATGCAAAATTAGCCGTTCCGCTGGATTCTTAATTTCCAAAAATTCGGGACTATAAGAATCGATTGCGGAAACTTGAGCAAAAGCCTGACCTAGAATATTAGCCACATCTAATGGTGATGAATGGACTAATTTTCTTGTTTTTAAAATAGGAATAGAAGATTGGCTATAAATCCCATTTGCAGCTTTTATTTTTTTCCATAAAAGTGTAGTGGGAGTTGAGGATGTGATTGAGGATACAAACTTGATCCAAGATTCCCTCTGACAACTTCGACGGATACGTCGAGCTGAGGCTTTAGCTTTCTTAAAAGCTATAAGATTTTCTACTGTAGGGTACCTCCTAAAAATGTTCCAGCACTTTTTCTGATTCTTATGACTATTGCGGCACGCTTCATTCCACCACGGTCTGTGAAATTTTCTCAGACGTGGGGAACTTTTAGGAATGGTGGCATTTGCGGCACTTATTATGCTGTCAACGACATGCTGCATTGCTTCCGTGACATCGTAAGCATTGACCATGATTTCAGTGATTTTTGCCAAATGTGTGAAAGCATTCCAGTCTGCTCGCTGGAATAGAAAACGCGGAGGACAAGGGGTCACACCGCCACTATCAGCATGTGAGACTAAAATAGGGAAGTGATCACTATTGTAAAGATCCTTACTTACTCCAAAAGTCAGCAATGGCATGAGTTCAGGAGAACATATGGCCAAATCAATGCTGTGGAAACTGCGTGTGGGTTCATGAAAATAAGTCTTCTCGTCATTATTTAGGAGACAGAGAAAGTTATTCGAAATAAACTGCTCAATCTGTCTCCCACGAGAGTTGGTAATTTCTGAACCCCACCAAGAACTATGCCCATTGAAATCGCCTAGAATAATAAGTGGTTTAGGAAGCTGGTCTACTAAATTGTCCAGATGCTGTTGACTAATTACATCATGAGGCGGTAAATATATACTACAGACTGTGATTAATGTTCGAGTGTGAACTTGAACTGCCACAGCCTGTAGAGGTGTATGTAAAGTAAGAGGTGTGCTGGCATACAGATTTGAAGTAAAGAGGCAGACACCACCAGAACTGCGAGATCCTGTGTCTGCATCTTTTCTAGTACAGTTATAACCACGCAATTTAATTGGAATATTTGGTGTCAGGAAAGTTTCTTGAACACCGACACAAACTGGATGAAATTTATTTAAAATTGTCTTAATGTCTGAAAGTTTGGACCGAATGCCGCGACAATTCCAAGAAATGAAGGTACCCATTAACCGTGAGGTTTGAAAAGGGAAGAAGAATGGCCATGTGTTGGAGTTGCCTGATCTTCGCAACTCATATCAAGTGCATCTTCATCCTCAGATGGATGGAGCTTAAAATCGGGTATGGTTGACTTTCCTCCAAAAATGGACGTTAAGTTCTTATGGGCTATACCATCCTTGGCCAACCCCAAAGCAACTGAGTTCCGTGAAGTAGATTTTTGAAGTTTCACGGAAAGATCTTTATGCGAGATGCCACGTTTTGCCAGTTTCAATTTCAGTGAGGACTGAGGTTTTTTTTTACGCACTTTTTTAGATATTGACAGATCAGGTTTAGGAGATTCTGGAAGACTTTTAACTGAGTTATCAGAATCAGATTCGGATGTTTTTGTTAAAGGTTTTGTTTTTGAAATCTGCTTCATACAGTTCTCACAGGAACAATTTTTGCAAAACGGCTTTTGAACAATCGAAGCATAACTTACACCGGCAGTAGGAGTTTGAATTTGAACCCTACGCCTGGCTTCGGGATATGACAAATT
This sequence comes from Argiope trifasciata, assembly GCA_026543055.1. Taxonomy (NCBI): domain Eukaryota; kingdom Metazoa; phylum Arthropoda; class Arachnida; order Araneae; family Araneidae; genus Argiope; species Argiope trifasciata. The sequence continues at coordinate 18,357 of JAPMOQ010040183.1, forward strand.
TTCTTTTATTTTTATTGATGTCACTTGTTTCTCCAAGTTCCAGTGTGGGCAAGATCGTGCATATGAAGGGTGATCACCACCGCAGTTCACGCACTTTTCTTTTGCACTACATTGCTGACTATCATGCCCTTTTTCAGCACAACGGGCACAAGCTAGAGTCCCGCGGCAATTAAGTTTGGAATGGCCATATCGCTGGCACTGGTAGCATCTCAATGGATTCGGAATGTACTGTCGAACTGGTAACTTGATATAGCCCGCGTATATAAATTCGGGTATTTTAGGACTGTGAAAGGTAAGTATGTAGTGCTTGGTTGGGAGGATTTCACCGTCTCGCCGAATCGTAATCTGGCGAACTTGCGTGACTCCTTGTGGTTTCAATTCATGTGTTATTTCTTCTAAAGAGACATTAAATAGTTCTCCGCAGGTAATAACACCTTTGGAGAAATTTAGAGATGTATGTGGATTCACAGAGACAGGAATATTTGCGAGAGCTTTTAGTTTGATAATTTGTTGTGCTTGTTTTTTGGTATTAATTTCAACTAGAAGGTCACCAGGTCGCATTTTCCGAATAGACTGTATATCACCAACAATAGCTGATATTGCCTTTTGCACAAGGAATGGTGAAACCGAAGAAAACGTCTCTTGCTTTTCTGATAGGCGCTTGACAACAAAAAATTTATCGAAATATGAAATATTTTGTACATAATAAAACTTTATGCCCACTGAAGGGAGAACGGTTTTTAGGCCCCATATGATATCAAAAAGTAATTCAGGCCCGACGGCACCGCCCACCATGGAGCCCAACAAGGGAAGGTAATTACCGGCTCTGGTCATCTCCAGCCTCGGCATCCGCCCTAATGCTAATCGGTACCTATACGCTGGGAGTTACCCCCGGGGACAGTGACCACCCTTAACGCCTAGCCCAAGGAGTAACCCCTTCGCTTGATCCCTAGCAGACTAACAACTTAGATTGCCAGCTACCGGCCGATTGATACACTGGGGACCACAGTGCACCACCCGTCTAATGGGTCGCCACGCACAGCAAACACGTGGGGGTATTTGCTGTCCATGAGAAGCAGGAAGCAAACAGATTGGCGACAGCTTCTCATGGAGAGCTCCCTCGCCTACCCTCGAGGAAAAGAAAAAAAGGAGACAGCAGAAGGCGTAGAAGAGTGTAAAACTAAATCGAGTAAAGATCCCTGGGTACCTCGGGATTGGGACACCCGTACTCACCTAAAGAAGGTGAGCCCCTGAGGGGTAGAAGGCTAGTGGAGGATAAACGTAAAGGAAGGAAAGATCCCTGGGTACCTCGTGATTGGGACACCCGTACTCACCTATAGTAGGTGAGCCCCTGAGGGGTTTTGCAGCATAGATAATAGCAGTAACAGACTGAAAAACTCATACGCATACAAAAAAAAAGATACTTTATCTTTCATTGTGCATGATGCAACAACTTTTATGAGTCCCTTTACCGAAGTGATGATGCTATTGCATCTCGTAGTTGCTGACTCGCTTGCGGAAAATGAGGAGCAATAGTTTCTTGAGTGAATGACTGAGGTTACGCCACACTTCCTGAAGTCACGTTAAAAGGTAATTAGTAAAGGGCACGTGGAATGTTTCTGTTTGGCATACGCGCAGCGAATGACAAATCAAGTTTATTTGCGCCTGTCACTATTCTTTCTGTTAATTGTATGAAAAGGCATTTTTTTACTTTCTTGCATAGGAAGAGAAAGAATTATAGTCACCAAAATATTCTTTAAATATCCGCCTTCTAGACCACCTTGATTTCGAAAAAAGCCTTTTTGGCATTGGTCTGTCTGTCTCTTTGCTGAAACGACATGCAATTACAACTGGTTTGACAGTTGAAAATAGTTCACAATAATCAGTGTGTATAAAAATATTTCGGTTAATGCAATATAATCATAATATTCAAAGCATATTCATAATTATAAAAGGCCAGGTTCATCAGCACACACTATGCTTTTAACGTTAAGTCTGTAAAACTTAAGAAGATAATTTTCTGTAAATATAATGCAGAAATAACTAAAAAAATAGCTTTAGTCTGCATCTTTGACCTACAACTTTCACACCCGCACAAAAAATTCCTTCTCTGTATGTATTAATATTGAAAATGCTGACCTTGTTGAAATTTCAACGTGATCAACGCTCCTTTCTAATGAGCTAGCTATTTTATATTCAAACATATTCGATTACGCCATCGAATTTTACTGAAAAACCTTTTAATCTTACTAACAGCCGCAAACACACAATATCACAAACATACAATTTAATTTCTCCATGCGATTTTGCGTAGACAAACTTTCTTCTTTTCATAGCAAGTGAGGTGAAAAAGTTTGATTGCGCATGAGTGGACAATCGACAATATAATTAATTTGAAAGGGAGATTCATTTAAAAAGTGAAGCAACAAATGAAAAGGTAATGATGTAATGAAATGTAATTGATTACATTTAGTAAAAAATTATCCACAATTAGTAAAAAAATGTGGCTCTATCTATTGATATTAAATTTTAATGGGCTAATGTTTAAAGAAAACATGCCAGTTTCTAAATGCTGCCAGTTTGTAAATTAAGTATTTTCCGTTGGGCAGTTAGTTTCTTGTAATTTTCTCGAATTTTGCTATTTCATCTAATGATGTGTAATAAAAGATTATGAAAAAATAGCTTTAACATTGAAAAATATTATAATAAATACAATTATAAAAGGCAACACAACAGCTGTTAAGAATCTACTGTTCAAAATATTTTTAAACGTACTTTTAAACAGTTAATTTTATGTAATGTAAGCAATAACTAAAATCATTATTGCGAAGAATTTTCCTAGAAAAAGATCTTTTCACCAATGAATAGTAGCTGTAAGACAGAGTTTTTTGCCAATATGGCAACCCAAACAAGGAAGCGGCTCAATTCTCTTAGCAACTCTAATGCTGATTTGTTTACAACTTTTTACGCTGCTTGTTGTGCAGTCATTAATACAGTTTTGTGAGAAATGAAAAAAAATAATCAGTAAATAAATAACTAAAAAATTAATAAAATTACGTATTATAATTAAAATTGTCACAGATGTTAATAAAACAATATACTGTTACTTTTAAAGTGAAGTACAAACAAATATTTATTGTTTTCATTTTTTACAGAATCGATTTATCCTACTTAAAATCGTCTGTTCAAGAATTTTGTCTGAATAAAAAATTAAAAATAAAACATCTGCTCGTGATTTTGAAATCGTTTGTCTTGATTTTATAATTTTTCATTTTAATAAAAGTTGGTGAATCGAACAGAATTCTTTGGAATTTTTTTGTTTTTTTCGTGGATTTACAGTGATAATTCCTTAAGTCAGCGATTTTTCAAGAATTGATGTCTAATATAAGGGTTGATGAGAAATATTATGAATCGAATATTATCAACGATACGTTAATTCAAGAATTCGACAATTACATGGTGTACTATATAACGCACAGACAAAACACTATTTTTATCAGTGAAATTTTCCGCCGTTTTTTAAAGAAAATTCTAAATTGCTCCCTGCATAAATGAACAGTTAGTTGAACTGAGTAAGTACATCTACTCATTAAAAATTGTTATCAAGAAACATTCTTGAAAAATAATTTTTCTCTTCTCTTCTCTTTTCTAAAATCTCTCTGACAGATTCTGGCTTCTTCTTTCTGGAAAAATTCTTAATTCTTCTTTTTGGTTTAAAATTCTTATTCAAAAATTCTTGTTTTTGCTATTCCAATGCTATGATATGATTCCTTGATAGATAGATAGTTTGTTTTTATGGCTCAAGGTTGTTGTTGTTTGTTGGGTTTTATTGGCGCAAGAGTCATATTTTGGCTAAACTGTGCCAAGCATATGGTTTAAATCCTTTTTATTTATGGCGCAAGGACCAGATCTGATCATACTGCGCAAAACATTTGTTGAACATAGCTTTAGTATTAAAATTTAAAGCATTTTAAGAAAAACATACAATTAAATCTGATGTAAAATTTTGAATTTTTAAAAAAGTAACGACATTTGAATGAGGGTTATGTCCTAAAATGTCATTTAAATTAAGAGCAGTCGTTCCAAAATGAACTTGTCGTTGTGTACTAAAATCTCGGCATTCACACAGAATATGTAATAAATGCATTTCTGTTTTAATGGTTAGACAAAGTGGTGCATGATCAGAGTGCAAAAGATGTTTTTGGCCAAATAGGTGTGGCCTATTCGAAATCTGGTAATAATGACATCTTTCTTTCTTGTCGCAATTTTATTTTTTAAATCTTTAACAGATGGCTGTATCTGAAAAAGTTTATTCATAGATTTATTTTCCCACGTAGATTTCGAGAATTTATTTTGAATTATTTTTATTTCTTGTAATGCGTCGGATAAGGGAACAAAATTTTCTTTCAGCAGAATTGAGTGTTTTGCTGCCTTGTCAGCGTTTTCGTTTCCAAAAATTCTGACATGGCCAGGAAAGCAACAGAATTTAATCGTGAAATTATTTTTTAGCGAACTATATATGTGAAAAATATTTAGAACTAAGGAATGACACATTTTTAAAAGCTGCAATACTACTTTTTGAGTCAGTATATATAATGAATTTAAAGGGCGTTAACGTTGCAATCTTTTGAAGGCTTAGATATATTGCATAAAGTTCGGATGCAAGGACAGAAAGAAAGGATGAAATCTTTCTGACATGATTACATTACGAAAAACTGCTGCTGAACCGACATGATTGCCACATCCCGAACTATCTGTATAAACATGTTGAAAGGAAATATATTGTTGTCTGTGTACATAAAAAATTTCTGAAACATCACTTCTAATGTTTATGGTTTCAGAAAGTGTATAAAATCCTCGACGAAAGTAAAAGACGATTCCTGCCAGTGAGGTGGACCGGTAATATTTACAACAACCGGGATTGGTTGGTTGTTGCTTTATTGGCATATGGCCCAAAGTAGGCAAAACTGCGTCAGACGTATGGTAATTAAAATTTTTTTAATATAATGTAAATTAATTTTTGAGAGAACAAAAGAGGCATTAAAAGTCTACGTTCAAACTAAAATGAGACTGTGGGAAATTGAACAAATTAAAAAGTTCTTTAGAGTTTAGATAAATGATAAAAAAGAATTGCCTTAGTAAAATGAAAAATATTTTTGTGGTGATTTTCTCCCAACAGTATCGGCATGTCCAATGATGAAGAGTTAAAAAAATTATACGATGATAATTAAAATCAGAACATTCAATAAGAACATGACTAATCGTTAAAATCATTTGGCATCTTGAACAGAGGGGAGATCGATCACCAAATAAAAGATATTTGTGAGTCATACGAGAATGACCAATGCGGAGTCAATTTTACATCGAAATGCGGCATTGGATGAAAAGGCCAGGATTTAATTGTTGGTTTTATGCTATGCAATTTATTATGTATCTGTAGATTCCATGATTGTTGCCATAACGAATGAATATGATTTGAATAAAAGTTTTTCACGTCGGAGTAGGGTACTTCATGCTGCATAAACAAAGTTGCTGTTTTAGCAGCGTTATCCATCAGCTCATTTCCAATTATTCGGGCATGACTTGGGACCCAATAGAATAATAATTTATAATCTCTGTTCTTTAGAGTTCTCATAAGATTTAAAATTTTCAAAGCAATGGGTTAGGTTAGGTTAGGTTAGGTTAATTTGGGTTTTTCGGCACAAGGGCCATTCTTGGCCATACTGCGCCATTCTTATGGTAAAAGGTAAAAATAGTTAATGTTTGAAGCTTAGTATAAAATTATATTTTCATGTAAAATTAATATAACACAGCTAAAACAGACGAAGACAAAAAAGACATCTTTGAATGAAAAAACAAACAAGATAGAAATTGTTTAAGTGAAATATATGGTAAAAGGTGTATAGCAGTTAAAAATTTAAATATGTTTAGATGATAAGTCTATCCCAACAGTTCTGGGAGCGTTACACTTGGCGAGTGAAAACACTGGTGGCAATGAGATTCAAAAGTTGGACACTCAATCAAAATATGACTCACTGTCAATTCGGTGTGGCATGAAGAAAACATAGGTGCCCTTTCTCCGAATAGTAGGTACTTGTGGGTAATTCGAGTATGTCCAATACGTAGGCGAGACAATTTTACATCAGCCCCACGCATTGGTAAAACTGGCCATGTGTCAATAACAGGTTTAACAAAATGCAGTTTATTCTGTATCTGTATATTTCATGTCTCTTGCCTCAAAGAAAAGATCCCTTTTGTAATAGAATTTTTTACATCACTGTATGGAATTCTGTAATGCAAGAGAGAAGATTCAGTTTTTGCAGAATGATCCGCCTCTTCATTTTCAGTAATTCCAGTATGACTGGGAATCCAGCAGAATAAAATATTAAACCCTTTACTTTGAAGAGTTTTTAAAAGTACCAAGACTTCTACAGCAACTGGATGTGTATCAGGATTAAAGTGACAGAGAATTTCCAAGGAACTCATGCTGTCTGTGTAAATACAGAACTGTCTCCCGGGTGAGAGCGAGATATTCATCAGGACATGAGAAATTGCCAATAATTCAGCTGACAACACTGAAAAGGATGTTTGTAAACAGAAACTGTCGATGTTTGAATCAAAGAAAATTCCGCACCCAACATGCTCGTTTGCCTTTGAACCATCAAGGAAGACCGGCACAAAAGAATTATACTGATTTCGATGAGAACAGAAAATTTATTGAAAAATCACTGGGCAGTTGCGTCTTTTAAAGAACCACTAAAATGATTTAAAAACGAAAATGTCGGAGTATCCCAAGGTGGATGGATGGATGGATAGTTGAGTTTTCTGGCAGAAAAGCCAAATATGGCTATGTTGCTCCAAACATACGGTTAGAATGAAAAACTCATATCTATATGAAAAACTCTGCAAAATTAGAAGCTGGTTAAAAAATTTCAAGACAATGTCTCTTAAAATTTAACGCTATTTAAAAATATATTAACAGTATGAAACATTAAATAAGATGACAAAAGCCAATTGCTTTTAAAAATTTAAAAAGATTTTTGTGGGTACGTTTTCCCACAAGCATTTGTAAATCCACAGTTGAAATATTAAAAAATCGCAAACGATGCTGAGTAAAATCAGGGCATTCAATTAAAATGTGAAAAACCATTAAAATTGTGTGACATCTGGAGCACATAGGAGCTCGATCTCCTAACAAAAGATGTCTGTGTGTTAAACGAGTGTGACCAATGCGGAGTCTAGTCAATTTGACCTCGAGTTCACGCACTGGAAGAGCAGTCCATAATGTAATTGTGGGTCTGATGGAATGTAATTTATTATTGCTTTGTTGATCCCACGATTCCTGCCATGCAGAATGAATATGACGTGCAAACGAGTTTTTCAAATCGTAGAATGGAACCTCACGCTGCATAAACGAAGACGCTGTTTTTGCAGCGTTGTCAGCCAGAACATTTCCTGTTATCCCAACATGACTGGGAACCCAGCAGAATAAAATTTCGTAGTCCCTATTTTTCAAAGTTCTTAAGAGACCCAGAATTTCCAGGGCAGTGGGATGAATTTTATCATGAAAATGAGAGAGTGTTTTCAAAGAGCTCATGCTATCAGTATAAATACAAAATTTGCGCTCAGAAAAGAGAGCAATTGTTTGTAGAGCATTGAAAATAGTCTCTAATTCAGCAGAAAAGACTGAAATGGAAGTATGCAAACAATAGCTAATTGTTTGTGTATTTAGAATGATACCGCATCAACATAGCTGCTTGATTTGGATCCATCTGTGAAAATTGGTATATGAGTCAAATACTGAGAGCGATGAGAACTGAAAAGCTTTTGAAAAACCACAGGGGCCGTTGTTAGTTTCTCAAACCCATTAAAAGGATTTAAATAGGAAAATTGAGGGATGTCCCATGGAGGAAATGAGAATAAATCAAGTGTGTAAATACTCACATCACGGAGTTCTGTATCCTCCAGAAGTAATTTAAATCTCTCGCAGAATGGGAGGATATTGAAAGGTCGAGCCCTGTATAATCTTCGAAGATGAACAGGAAGAATCAAAGAGTGCAAAGGATGTTTCAGAATTGACAAAGCTCGAAGGTAGTACTGTACAGATATTTTGGGTCTCGAGTAGGACGATGTTATCTAAGGTCGAGCGTCCCCTGCGGAAACCACTCTGTAATGGTGGAATACATTCTTTTTTCTCCAATTCAAACACAAGACGGGCATTAACCATATGTTCAAGTGTTTTGCACAGACAACTCGTGAGAGCGATTGGCCTATAGTGCAAACGATTAGAGGAGTCCTTTCCGGGTTTAAGGATAGGAATCACAATAGCTTCATGCCATTGTGATGGGAACTTTTGCTCAATCCAAATACGGTTGAATAAAAATAACAGATTGCACAGAGAAGCAGAAGACAAATGGCGAAGAATGCCATATATGACTCCATCAGGACCAGGACTGGTATCACGTGCTTTAGACAAGGCCATTAATAATTCATTCATCCTAAATTCTGCATTATAAGAGTAAGAGTTTTGGGTATTAAAATGCAAAGACTTTCGTTACGCACAATTCTTAATCACCATAAAAGCAGGCATGTATGTATCAGCCGAGGAAACCCTTGCAAAGGCTTCTCCAAGAGTATTGACTACGTCTAATGGATAGGATAGGATATGTTAATTTTCTGGAACAAGATCCTTTTCTAGGATATGCTGCGCCGAAAAAAACGTCATTTATTGAGTGTTCCTACTTAATACCATAAAATTCGTCGTAGAAAATTTGTAAAACAGTAAGTAAAATATGAATAAATTTAAATTTCACTAAAAACTCCAATTATTCTTTAAAAACGGGAATAAATTCTTATGAGGTTTTTCCCCTAGAAGGAAAGACAAGTTAAAATCAGAGGTGTTAAAAAAGCTTACACGGTCTCTATAAAAAACAGAACATTCAATTAAAACATGGCGTATAGTCAGTGGAACACTGCATGAGCCACAGACAGGCGGAGATTCACCAAATAGCAAGTATCTGTGTGTCATACGTGAATGGCCGATACGCAGTCTAGTCAGAATGACATCAAATTTTCGATTGAAAGATGAAGCCCAAGGAGTAATGTATGGTTTTACATCATGGAGTTTATTATTTACTTCTTGATTCCAGTCATTTTGCCAAGTCCTTAGCATCCACTTACGTAGTGCTCTTTTGATATCGGTATAATGAAGAGGCATAGGACGATACATATTAGCAACTTTGGCAGCTGTGTCTGCCTGTTCATTACCTGTTATACCGACATGAGCTGGTACCCAGGAAAACAAAATTCTATAGCCCTTCCTATGCAGGTGGGATTTCAAACGCTTAATTTCTTGTATTAGACCATGGGAATTTATATGACTATTCAAGGATTCCAATGCACTTAGAGAATCAGAGTAAATAATAACATTTACTGGATGTTTTTCTGAAAGATATTTTAGCGCTATATACAACGCTGTCAACTCAGAGGTAAAAACAGAGGTGAAATCATGAAGTCTAAAACTTATAATGTCCTTCTCACAAACAAAAGCGCAACCAGTATTTGTATCGGATTTAGAGCCATCTGTATAAATGGGTAGATAATCATGAAATACTTGTCTATGGGAAAAGAATATAGATTTGAAAACAGAACCACAAACATCCGCTTTATGTAGATTCTTAAATGGATTCAAGTAGGTGATGTTATTGCAAATCCATGGGGGGTTTGCATGTGAATTATTACTGCTGACATCAAGCGCTTGAAATTCATCTGGAAGTAATTTGCGAATTCGTAATCCCAAAGGAGGAATACAAGAAGGTCGGCTGTTGAATAGTCTGTCCATACTATGATCCAAAAGTATTTTCCTCAAAGGGTTATTTTCGGTCGATAAAACTCGAAAATAAAAACAAAAGGATAGCATATGTATTCTATGAGTCAAAGATGGCTCAAAATTTTCCACATACAAACTCTTGATTGGAGATGTGCGGAAAGAACCCGAGCATAGTCTTAAAGCCTGATGATCGATATAATTAAGTCTTGAGAGGTATGAAACACGCGTGGATCCATAAACGATACACCCATAATCTAATTTGGAACGAATGATGCTTCTATATATGCGTAATAAGCATATGCGATCAGCACCCCAAGCAGTATTTGAGAGAACTTTTAAAATATTTAGAGACTTGAGACAAGTCTTCCTCAAATATGTAATATGGGGAAGGAAAGTCAATTTTTTGTTGAAAATTACACCAAGGAATTTGCATTCATTTTGCATGATTAATGGTGTGTTTTGAATGAATAACTCTGGATCTGGGTGTAACAATCTTCTACAGAAATGAACACCAAACGTTTTTTGAGTGGAAAAGGTAAAGCCGTTTTTATTTGTCCACGCTATCATATTATTGATTGCTGTTTGTAGCTGTCTTTCAATAAATCTCATATCTCTACCAGTAGAAGAGATCTGAAGATCGTCTACATAAAGTGATTTTTGTATGCTAGAAGGTAAAACTGATAAAATATTATTAATTTTTAAAATGAATAGGGTTACACTTAAAACTGAGCCCTGAGGAACACCCTCTTCTTGGCAATAAACATCAGAATAAGTATTTCCCAGTCTAACTCTAAAATAACGATGTTCTAAGAACTTTTGTATAAACAAAGGCATATTACCACGAAAATCAAGCTCAAATAGGTCTTTTAAAACCCCATATCGCCATGCCCTATCATACGCCTTTTCTATATCGAAAAAAATCGAGACCAGATGATGGCGTCTGAGAAAGGCTGTACGAATGGCACTTTCCAATAACATCAGATTATCTGTTGTGCAGCGACCTTTGCGGAAACCACTCTGAAATGGTGAAATGCATCCATTCTTTTCTAAAACATAGGTCAAACGCGTATTTACAATCTTTTCAAGGAGTTTACACATGCAGCTGGTCAATGCAATTGGACGGTAGTTGAGGGGGTTCAAAGGATCTTTATTAGGTTTCAATATTGGAATGATAGTGGCATATTTCCATTTTGATGGAAAATAATGCTCTGTCCATATTCTATTAAACATATATAAAATATTTCCAAGGCAGTCATCTGACAAATGTGAGATCATGGAGTATGTGATGCCATCAGGACCTGGTGAAGTTTGCTTAGTTGTGGACAATGATTTACGTAATTCTTCCATAGTTAAATCAACATTATACGAGAGAATCTTTTTTGTGGGAAAACGAAGGGTAATTTTTTCTGTTTTATTCTTATATGAGAGGAATGGTTCTGTATAGTTCTGTGCTGCGCATACAGATGCAAATGTTTCTGCCAAAATATTAGCCATTTCCTGTAAGTCACATATTTCCTGATCATTCACTTTTAAATAGGATACAGGATGTTCAGAATAAATTCCACACGCCTTTTTTACTAGATTCCACATTTCTGTTGCCGAGATAGAAGAATTTATATTTGATGTCAGTTGAATGCAGGAACTTCGTTGGGCTTGGCGCCGAGCACGCCTGGCTATAGCTTTAGCTCTTTGAAATAAAATAAAATTTGTAGTAGAAGGCCGCCTTCGAAACTTATTCCATGCATTTTGTTGATTCCTGCGTGTTTTTGTGCATTGACTGTTCCTCCAAGGTTTCCGAAATTTAGGATAAGCAGTACTAGATTTTGGTATAGTTTCATCTGCTGCTCGGAGTATTGAGGAAGTCACATTATCAACAACAACATCAAGATCTGGATGTTCTACCATGTCCTTTGTTATTTTGGCTCTGTTAGCGAAGCTGATCCAATCAGCTTTATCAAAAATATAACGTTTAGGTCGTTGCGTAACTGTGACAGGTATATTATTTTGAGTGAGGAAAATTGGGAAATGATCGCTTTCACATAAATCGCTTCCTACTCGAAATGTGAAAAACGGAGCAATAGGAGCTGAACAGAGAGCAAGATCTAGGCAATGGAAAGTTTTGCTACCTAAATGAAAATGGGTATGGTCACCATTATTCAAAAGACAAAGACAGTGGTCAGTAATAAATTCTTCAATTTGTCTTCCACGAGGATTCGTGCTAGTACTACCCCAAACAGGACTATGAGCGTTAAAATCACCAATTATTATGAAAGGTGTAGGCAATTCAGCAACTAATCTATCAAGTTTATGTTTATCAATGGTGGAATTAGGAGGTAAGTAAAGAGAACAGACTGTAATCAGACGCGGAATCGCAATACGAACCGCGACAGCTTGCAATTGTGTATGAAGTGTAATTACAGATGAGGGATAGTTATGAGATACGAGAAGAGCAACACCACCAGAGGCTCTGTCAGAGTTACTATCGCTTCGAATCAAACTATAGCGTTTAATTTTTGCAGCATCGTTTCGTTTTAAGTAAGTCTCTTGTAATGCCATGCAGACAGGGTGATAATTGTTGATAAAGTCCTTAATTTGGTGCGTTTTATTGCGAAAGCCACGACAGTTCCATGAAATAAGTGTGTACATAAAAGTTAACGCTTACGGAGCAATTTTTTCTTAACTTTGCCTGCAGTAACATCGCCGGGTTGAGTAGAAGAGTCCATATCCATTTCAGATAGGTCCGACGAGGATGGATTAATCGATAAAAGTTCATCGGAAGTAGGTGGATTGCTGATTTCTGTAGATTTTAATTTTTTTCTTTCTTTTGTCGGCTTGTTTAAAGCCTCAGAGTCTGTATGAGTGGCAGTAACTGCAACAGATGAAGGTTAGGTTAGGTTAGGTTATTTGCTTTTACTGGCACAAGAGCCATACTTGGCTGCAACAGATGAAGGAAGACTGGAAGTATCTTGAGGCATTGCAAATTTGGACACATAATATGTAGGTTTAGTCGAAATTTTTTTCGTTGGTATTGTATTGGTTTTTAAAGGTTGTAATTTTTTGAGGGGAGGGCAAACGACCTTCGTTAACAATTCTTCGGTTTGAGTTGAACAAGCATTAGTGTTTTCTGATTTCGATTTTAAAAGAGAGGAGTACGATGTACCAGACTTGGGTGTTCTGTCATTAACTATTTGGCGGGCTTCTCTAAAGGATATGTTATTTTTAATTTTAATGGCCAAAATTTCTTTCTCTATTTGCCATTTAGGGCAAAATTTAGAAGATGCTTCATGAGCGCATTCGCAGTTTGGACATTTCAGTGTTTCTGAATCGCAGGCATTAGTTTCATGATCAAATGAAGAGCATTTACCGCATACCGTTGTACCACGACATGATTGTCGGGAATGTCCATATCTCTGACACTGATAACATCTAAGAGGATTAGGTACGTATGGGCGGATGTTGCATCTTAAATATCCAGCACGTATAAATTTTGGGAGAATAGGTGTCTCAAAAGTGACAACAACATGTTTTGTGGGTATTAATCGTCCGTCCCTTCGAACATGAATTCGACGAGCGGCACAGACCCCCTGGGATCGTAACTCTTCCACTAATTCTGCATCAGAGTGTTGCACAAGAGATTGTTCCGAAATTACCGCACGTGAGAAATTTAATGTCTTATGAAGAGATATTTTTACTGGCAAAGAGCCTAAAGTAGTCATCTTACTAAGATTGTCTGCTTGCTGTTTGGATTTCGTTTGTATAAGTAAATCACCTGAACGCATTTTTTTTATATCTGATACTTCGCCAATAGAAGAAAGGATCAATTTATGAACAAGAAACGGAGAAATTGAGTGAAAAGATTCATCTGTATGCATAATAAAATAACGTGAACTCGATGTTGCTTCTGTGACGCTAGTGAAAAAACCCATACAAGGAGGAATTCAAATTCGAGCCCCGACGGCACCGCCCACCACGGAGCCCAACAAGGGAAGGCAATTGCTGGCTCTGGAAATTCCCAGCCTCAGTATCCACCTTGGCACTAGTCGGAACTTATACGCTGAGGGCCACTTCCAGGAACGTCTACCACCCTTAACGCAGAGCCCCAGAAGATGACCCCTTTGCTTGATCCCCTTAAGCAGACCAGCCAAGTGGCTGGGATACCTGCCGATTTGTACACCGGAGACCGAAATGTACCACCCGTCTAATGGGTCGCCACGCACGGCAAACACGTGGGGGTATTTGCTGTCCATGAGAAGCAGGAAGCAAACAGATTGGCGACAGCTTCTCATGGAGAGCTCCCTCGCCTACCCTCGAGGGAAAGAAAAAAGACAGCCAAAAGCAGAAGGCGGAGAGGAGATTAAACCGAAAGGGAGTAAAGATCCCTGGGTACCTCGGGGTTGGGACACCCGTACTCACCTAAAGAAGGTGAGCCCCTGAGGGGATACGTCTAATGGAGAAGACATCACCTCATTTCCAGAATTCAAAACAAGGAAGGGAAAATCCTTATATATTCCATTAGCAGCTTTTACTTTTTTCCATAACAATTTGCTAGAAGTGAAGGATGTGATAGAGGAAACAAAACGACGCCAGGATTCCCTCTGGCTGCACCGACGAACTCTACGAGCATTCGCTCTAGCACGTTTGAAGGCAGTAATATTTTCCGATGTAGGGTACCTGCGGAAGATATTCCACCGTTTCTTCTGTTCCTTGTAGGTATCACGGCAGGCTTCGTTCCACCACGGTCTCCGAAATTTTCGCAGACGTGGGGAGCTTTTCGGAATGGTATTGTTGGCGGCTTTAAGCAAACAGTCAACGACATTTTGTATTGCGTCAGTAATGTCGGTCGTGCTGACCATACTCTCGGAGATTACTGCTTGTTGCATGAAAGCAGTCCAATCAGCCCTCTGGAAGATATAACTTGATGGATATTGCTTGAAATTAATCTCTGCATAGGAAACCATCAAAGGGAAGTGATCACTCTCATGGAGGTCGCTTCCAACTATGAAATTAAGCAAAGGTAGGATATCCGGAGAGCACATGACCAAATCAAGGTTGTGTAAGGTACGTGTAGGCTCGTGAAAGTAGGTTTTCTCATCACTGTTAAGGAGGCAGAGACAGTTATCAGATATGGCCCGTTCTATCTGCCTCCCACGAGAATTAGTTTTATCAGAGCCCCACAAGGCATTGTGACCGTTAAAATCGCCAAATAATATAAAAGGTGCCGGCTGGTTGGTTGGTTGGTTGGTTGGTTTAGTTTCTTGGCACAAAAGCCAAACCTGGCTATGCTGCGCCATACAAATGGTAATAATTTTGTTCAAATAGCTTTTAAAGTAAAAGTATAATTATAAAATTAATCCATACATACTAAAACAGCACGTTAAAAACTTTCACGAAAATAAGTAAATTGCTTAAAAACCGAAATGTAATTTTAAATTGTGATTGCAAATGGACCTAAATAAAATTCAGCAAACCAATGGCGTGAAGGAATTTAAAAACATTAGGGTGAGTCACCCACTAGTTCCCGCATGTTTGGGGAAATTGAATTAAAAAACCGTAACCGCTGATTATTGAAAGCAGGACACTCAATTAAAACATGACGTACACTTAAAACTGTATGGCATGTCGTGCATGTTGGACCTGGCTCACCAAATAAAAGGTGTTTATGACTGAATCGTGTATGACCAATGCGGAGTCGAGTTAATTTAACATCGAGCCCACGCACTGCGTTGGTTGGCCAGAAACGAATCATTGGTTCGAGCGAATGTAGCTTGTTGGAAGTTTGTTGATCCCAAGATCGTTGCCACAACATAGAGACATGGCGAGTAAAAAATGTTTTTGCATCGCTATGTGGAAGTTCTCGCTGAAGAAGAGAGTTTGCTGCTTTTGCCGTCGCATCCGCCTTTTCATTTCCTGGTATTCCGACATGACTCGGAACCCAGCAAAACAGAATATTAAAACCTCTGTTTTCGAGGATGCGTAGAAAAATCAGGATTTCCAAAGCAACTGGGTGTATTTGACAACTAAAATAGGAAAGAGACTCCAAAGCACTCATACTGTCGCTATAAATACAGAACTTGCGGGAGCAGGAAGTTGAAATCACTTGAAGAGCACACATCATTGCGACCAGTTCAGCAGTCAGGACTGAGAATGATTTGGGCAAAGAGTAATTATGTGTCTCAGTTGATAACACAACTGCGCTGCCTACGTGGGTATTAGATTTTGATCCGTCAGTGAATACTTCTGTGTAGGAACAATACTGATAGTGATGGTCATTAAATAGTTGCTGAAAAATGATCGGTGCTGTTGTAGATTTATCAAATCCTGAAAAAGGATTCAAAAATGCAAACTCTGGGATATCCCAAAGCGGGAAAGGAAAGCGATCAAAAGTCTGAATTGCAACATCATGAAGTAATGCGTCTTGAAGTAAGATTTTGATTCTTTCACAAAAGGGAAGAATGTGAGAGGGACGTGCATCATAAAGTCTCCGAAGACCAACAGGAAGAGACAACTGAACAACAGGGTGTTTCAGAATCGACTGCACTCTAAAGTAGTATTGTGCTGTCAATTTGCGACGTCGCATGTCTAAGGGCATTTGATTGCAGATCGCATATAAGCTTTCCACGGGTGATGTACGGAATGCACCAGAGCATATTCTAAGAGCAGAATGATGCACTGTATCAAGTCTGCGCAAAACAGAGGTTCGGGCAGATCCATACATCATGCACCCGTAATCAATGCGAGATAAAATAACGGCCTGGTATATTCGGAGAAGGGATATTCGATCCGCACCCCAAGAAGTGCTTGACAGCACTTTTAGGATATTAAGGGATTTTTCACATTTCCTCCGCAGGTGTAGAATATGCGGAAGGAAAGTTAGTTTTTTGTCAAAAGTCACTCCCAAGAAACGCACGTCGTCAGAAACAGGAATGGCGTTTCCTTGAATGTTAATTATAGGATCTGGATGCATATTTCGCTTTCGGCAGAAATGTACACAACGACTCTTTTCTGGAGAAAGAGTATGCCCATTTCTTTCACACCAGGTAACTAGTTTGTTCACTGCATTCTGCAGTTGCCGTTCAATTAAGTGCATATTACAACCTTGTGCAGAAATCTGCAAATCGTCTACATATAGTGTCCCTTGAACAGATTGAGGAAGCTGGCATAGGATTTCGCTAAAGTGAGTGATAAAAAGTGTAACACTGAGGACACTTCCTTGTGGAACGCCCTCAGCTTGGATAAAAGGGTCGGAATAAAAATTACCGACACGTACACGAAAAATTCGAGTAGTCAAAAAATTTTGAATAAAAACAGGGAGATTTCCTCTAAAATCCAATTTTAAAAGTGTTTGAAGAATACCGTAACGCCACGTACGGTCATAAGCCTTTTCAACATCGAAAAAGATGGAAACAAGATGATTTCTACGAACAAAGGCATTGCGAATTTGTGTCTCCAGAAGAACAATGTTGTCGAATGTTGAGCGTCCTCGTCGGAAGCCACTCTGCAATGGCGTTATGCTTCCATGTTTCTCTAACTCAAATACTAGTTGAGCATTGACCATACGCTCGAGCGTTTTGCACATGCAACTCGTTAAAGCGATTGGCCTGTAGCTCGTAGGGTTAGCGGGGTCCTTTCCAGGCTTGAGGATTGGAATAACTATTGCCTCTTGCCACTGTGAGGGAAATTTTTGCTCAGACCAGATTCGATAAAAAAGTTTTAACAAATTGGAAAGAGAAGCCTCATTTAAATGGCGAAGCATACTGTAAGTGATTCCATCAGGACCAGGGCTAGTGTCATGTGTTTGATCCAATGCTTTCTTCAGCTCAAACAGCTTAAAAGTGCTATTGTATTCAAGAGATAAGCGTGTAGTAAAATTTAGATTACTTTTTTCAGCTCTATTCTTAGTCACTAGAAACTTAGGACTGTACGAATCAATAGCTGAAACTTTTTCAAAGGCTTGCCCCAACATATTGGCAACTTCTACAGGTGAGGAATAAGTTACGTTTCCCGATTTCAACACAGGAAATGAGAATTGAATTCCGGGTAGATTCCGTTAGCTGCCTTCACTTTCCTCCATAATAATTTGCTAGAGGTAGAGTACTTGATGGATGAGACGTATTTAATCCAGGATTCCCTCTGGGTACGTCGGCGAATGCAGCGAGCATAAGCTTTGGCTCGTTTAAATAAAACAAGATTTTCTGTTGTTGGTTATCTGCGAAATTTGTTCCACAGCTGTTTTTGTTTCCTATGACTGTCGTGACAAACCCTGTTCCACCAGGGCCTGCGGAATTTCCGTTGACGGGGTGAGGTTTTAGGGATACTTTTATTTGCGGCTTTCAGAATGCAATCGAGGACAAGCTGCACTGCAGTCGAAATATCTGCAGTGTTAATCATACTGTCAGTAATTTCGGCCAGTTGTGAGAAATCGACCCAATTCGCATGCTGCAATAAGAAACGAGGTTGACCTTGAGTAGTAATACCACTATCAGTATGGGATACTATAATAGGAAAATGATCACTCTCGTGTAAATCATTTCCAACTGTAAAATTTAGCAACGGTAAAAGCACCGGGGAACATATGGCGAGATCTAAACAGTGAAATGTACGCGTGGGTTCGTGGAAATAAGTTTTCTCTTCATTATTCAGCAGACAGAGAGAATTATTGTTAATGAACTGCTCGATCAGTCGCCCACGAGAATTTGTGCTATGGGAACCCCACAAAGTACTGTGGCCATTGAAGTCCCCAAGCAAAATAAATGGTGCTGGAAGTTGCTCTAATAAACTGTCAAGATCTTTTTGACTAAAAGAATCATTGGGTGGTAAATAAACACAACAGACTGTAATTAATGTTTGTACATGTACTTGCACAGCCACAGCCTGCAAATCAGTATGGAGTGAGATAGGTGAGCTCGGAAATGAATTGGAGGTCAGGATGCAAACGCCTCCAGAATTATGCGAATTACTATCCGAATCTTTCCGAACAGCATTATAACCCCGTAATTTTAACGGCATATTTGGTTTCAAGAAAGTTTCTTGAAGACAGATGCAAGATGGATGAAATTCGTTAAGAATAGTCCTTATTTCCTGAAGCTTGGACCGAGTGCCACGACAGTTCCAAGAAAGGAAAGGGCCCATCAAGAAAACGTTGCATGAGAAGTATTTGGGACACTGGTAAGAGTTGTCGATAAGTCGCAACTCATGTGGATTTCATCATCCTCTTCGGATTTGGATTTGTGGATTTTTTTGGCGCAAAAGCCAATTCTGGCCATACCGCGCCAACCTCATGGTATATATTAAAAATGCTTTCGTAAATAAAATTATGATTAAATATGAAATTATATTAACATATGTTTAATATAGTTGTGTGTGTGTTACAATTAAAAAGCAAGAAGTAAATGCTACAAATATATTTTATTTCAAATATTTTAGATAAAATGATAAAATCCAACAGCTTTTAAGAATTTAAAAACATTTTGATGAGGATGTTCGCCTAACAGCATTCGTATATCTAAAGATGAGCAATTAAAATAGCGCTTACGATGAAAATTATAGTCTGGGCATTCGATTAAAATATGAGCAACAGTTAAAGTTACTGAGCAACTTGAGCAAATAGGAGTTATTTCGCCATGTAAAAGATGCCTATGAGTTAGGCGGGTGTGACCGATTCGGAGTCTAGTTAATTTGACGTCAAACTCACGCACTAGGAGACAAGGCCACAATGAAATTTTGGGTTTTATAAAATATAGTTTATTACTGACTCGATGATCCCATGACTCTTGCCACATTGAAAATAAGTGTCGCTCAAAAATATTTTTTGCATCATTCCGTGGTATATCTCGTCTGAGGAAGGAAGTCGCTTTTTTTGCAGCAGCATCTGCCATCTCATTTCCACCAATTCCGACATGACTCGGAACCCAGCAGAATAATATGTCATAGTTCCTGTCTTTTAAGATCCTTAAAAGATTTAAAATTTCCAGGGCAACCGGATGAATTCCATTATGCAAATTTGAAAGAGCCACAAGAGAGCTCATACTGTCAGTATATATACAAAATTTCCTTTCAGGGGAGACGGAAATTTTTTGAAGAGCAAAGAAGATCGCCACTAACTCAGAGGATAAGACAGAAAATAGCGTATCAAGGCGGTAACTGATTGTATTGTTATCAAAGACAATACCGCAACCAACATGTCCATCGGACTTTGAGCCATCGGTGAAAATTTGCAAGTAATCTGAATAATGTGAGCGATGGGAACCAAAAATGTTCTGGAATATTACAGGATCAACGGTCGTCTTCTGGAAATCTGAGAAAGGATTTAGAAAGAAAAAGTGTGGAATATCCCAGGGAGGAAAAGAAATTACGTCAGTAGTCTGAATCTTCACCTCTTTCAGGGCACAAGTATTAAGCAGTAATTTGACTCTTTCACAAAAGGGAAGAATATGAGAGGGTCTGGCAGTATAAAGTCTCCGAAGACTCGCCGGAATTACCATAGACTGTAAGGGGTGCTTCGAGACAGACAATGCTTGAAAGTAATACTGGGCAGATATTTTTTTCCGCCGTAGATCTAGTGGTATCTGGTGACAGGAAACATATAAACTTTCAATTGGTGAGGTTCTAAATGCTCCTGAGCATATTCTTAGGGCAGTATGGTGTATAGTATCCAGCCTTCGCAAGACGGCAAAACGGGCAGAGCCATACACCATACATCCGTAATCAATACGCGATAGAGTCACTGCCTGGTAAATACGAAGCAAGGAAGTGCGATCTGCTCCCCAGGTGGTTCTTGAAAGTACCTTAAGAATATTTAATGATCCTTCGCACTTTTTCCGAAGACGCAGTATATGCGGAAGAAAAGTAAGCTTATGGTCAAATATTACTCCAAGAAATTTTATTTCGTTAACCACAGGTATTATAGTATTTCTTATATGGATTACAGGATCCAAATGTATGGCTCGTTTTCTGCAGAAGTGAATGCACTGACTTTTATCAGGAGAGATCGTATGTCCGTTTTCATCACACCAACCTACTAGTTTGTTAACGGCAACCTGTAGTTGTCGTTCTATTAAGCGCATATTGCTTCCTTGGAAGGAGATCTGAAGATCATCAACATATAATGAAGCTTGAACAGATGAGGGTAAAATATTAAGAATTTGACTAAAATGAGTGATAAAAAGTGTAACACTGAGGATACTTCCTTGTGGAACACCCTCAGCTTGAATAAAAGGGTCGGAATATAAATTACCAACCCGAACACGATACGTGCGCAACGATAAAAATTGTTTTAAAAACATGGGCAAATTCCCCTTAAATCCAAACTTTTCAAGTGTAGAGAGAATACCAAATCGCCAAGCACGGTCATAGGCCTTCTCTATGTCGAAGAAGATAGAAACCAGATGATTTCGACGGACAAAAGCATTGCGAATTTGAGTTTCAAGGCCAACAATATTATCAAAAGTCAAGCGACCACGGCGAAAACCACTTTGCCACAGAGGGATGCATTCTTTCTTTTCCAGTTCAAAAATTAAACGGGCATTAATCATTCGCTCAAGTGTCTTGCATAGACAACTTGTGAGTGCAATAGGTCTATAGTGCAGAGGGTTAGAAGAGTCCTTGCCGGGTTTGAGGATTGGAATCACAATGGCTTCATGCCATTGTGTTGGAAACTTCCGTTCAGACCAGATGCGATTAAATAGAAATAATAGATTAGAAAGGG
This sequence comes from Argiope trifasciata, assembly GCA_026543055.1. Classification (NCBI taxonomy): domain Eukaryota; kingdom Metazoa; phylum Arthropoda; class Arachnida; order Araneae; family Araneidae; genus Argiope; species Argiope trifasciata. The sequence continues at coordinate 39,890 of JAPMOQ010040183.1, forward strand.
AAGTAGTAGACAAATGGCGAAGCATGTTATATGTGATTCCATCAGGACCAGGACTGGTATCATGAGTCTTCGATAAAGCTGTTAGTAATTCATGCATTTTAAATTCTGAATTATAAGAAAGGGATTTTTGAGTAGAAAAACACAACGGTTTCTGTTCCGCACGATTCTTAATTTCTATAAATGAAGGCTTATACGAATCAGCCGCAGAAACCTGTGCAAATGCATAACCGAGAGCATTGGCAACACCTAATGCAGAAGATACAGTTCCATTTTCTGTCTCCAGAACAGGAATAGAAAATTCTTTGTAAATTCCATTAGCCGCTTTAACCTTCTTCCAAAGTAGTTTCGAAGAAGTAAAGGCTGTGATGGAAGATATATATCTAATCCAGGACTCTCTCTGACTTTGCCTACGGATACGCCGAGCATTAGCTCTGGCACGTTTAAAAGCTATTAAATTTTTAGTTGTTGGATATCTGCGGAAAATATTCCACCGCTTTTTCTGTTCTCGGTGACTGTCGCGGCAAGCTGCATTCCACCACGGTTTCGAGTATTTCCTCAAACGTGGGGAGCTTTTGGGAATGGTATTGTTCGCTGCGTTAATTAAGCAGTCAACTACATTTTGTACTGCTTCTGTAATATCAGTCGTTCTAATCATATGTTCAGAAATTACTGCCTGTTGCATAAAAGCAGTCCAATCCGCTCGCTGGAAAAGGAAACGCGGAGGACAAGAAGTCACTCCGCCTCTATCAGCATAGGAGACCCTTATGGGAAAGTGATCACTGTCATAAAGATCATTTCCAACTGAAAAACTGAGCAACGGGAAGAGATCGGGAGAACAGATAGCCAGATCCAGACTGTGAAATGTACGTGTGGGTTCATGGAAATAGGTTTTCTCGTCATGATTGAGCAGACAGAGAGAGTTATCAGATATGAACTGTTCAATCTGTCGCCCACGAGAATTTGTTCTTTCCGAACCCCACAAAGTACTATGAGCATTAAAATCACCAAGAAGCAAGAAAGGTTTGGGTAATTGAACCACTAAACGATTCAGTTCATATTGGCTAATAACAGAATGTGGCGGCAAATATATACTACAAACTGTGACAAGAGTCCGTATATGCACTTGAACAGCCACGGCCTGTAAGGAAGTTTGTAAATTTAAATGAGAGCTTGGGTAGATGTTAGACGTCAAGATGCACACACCACCATATGGATTATTTCCAGTGCTAGAATCTTTTCGAACACAGTTGTAACCACGAATTTTCACAGCAATATCATGTTTCAGGAATGTTTCCTGAAAGGCAAAACAAGCAGGATGGAACTGATTAATAATGTGCTTAATGCCGAGAAATTTGGACCGAAGACCACGACAGTTCCAAGAAACAAAAGTTCCCATTAAGAACCTGAAGAATTAAATTTATTAGTGCCAGTGTTAACAAGAGTTTGCGAAACATCGCAACTCATTTGTAAGTCATCCTCCTCGTCAGACGGATGGAGGGAAATTGAATCGGGACTTTTAGAGGCTCCAAAAATGGACGTTAAGTCCTTATGGACATTCCCTTTCGTCGCAAGTCCCAAAGCGACAGATTTTTGTGTTGCAGATTTTTTT
>JAPMOQ010040198.1:0-30761 GCA_026543055.1 Argiope trifasciata
GTCAGACTAGGTGTTCAAATTTCTCCTTTTGAATTTAAAGGGACAAAAAATTTGCTTTTAAAGTTAGCCGCTCTAATGTGTTTAGATGATTCTGTTTAATGCGACAGTGAGCATAGTAGTATATTTCAAAGATTAACGATGATTCGTACGATTGAATTCTATTGGAAAAAATAGAATGGTGTTTCTTATGAATTTAGTTCTTATTAATTAGTCTCATTTTGGTTGCAGGAACTCTTTATATCCCATGTAAGTTAACTTCGGCTGATACCCTATCTTTTAATATTATATATCAGCGTTTACTTTTAAGGTGGTTGATGCGTTTTATTTAAATAATTCCACCATGATAACGCACTTTGTTTGTTTGTTTTTTTGGCTTATAATCACTCTTTGAGGTTTTTGCTGTTACTTTTATGTAATTGAAACATTGGTTTACTCTTGGCATTTAAGTTTCTGGCTTGATAAGTTAAGTGCAGTCGAATCCGCTTCTAGCATCATTCGATCCGGGGCCGAAAATATCTGTCCTTGCATTTGAATAGGTCTCTGCCCTATCTATTTGCATTATCTGCGTGGTAAAAACAAATGTGCAACACTGTCATCTTTGGACGCAGACTTAACCTTGGGAAGATAAGATAAGGGAACCCTCCCCCTCCTGCCGAAAAATCGAAGAATTTGTTCCATTGACACTATTATCTGTTTTCTTTTATAGGCCGTTGACACCGATCCACTCATGTGCCTTTAACGCAAGATTGTGTAATCACAGTGCGATTCTCTGGATGGGAAAGGGTTGAAAGGCCCTCTCTCTCTGTCCTGAAGATAAGCAATTCCTCTTATCGGCTGGAGCAATGCTTATCATTTCAGTTAATTAATAGCCTACCTTCCTTGTTTGGCTCTGTGTCAGAGCAGTGCTGTTTAATCAGCTTTGATACGAATTTGAATTAATGAATTCGAAGTTTAATTAGTTTTCGGGCTCTGTCAATAACACTTTAACTGATAACTGTGCTTTTGATACATTCTAGCTGAAATCTAAATTTTTCTTTTGTTGTGAGTTCAATTATTGAGATTCCATTTTGATCGTTTCCAGTGTATTATATCCTCGGTGTACTGACTGATCGATTTTGGTTTATACTCAATACTTTTTCCTTCTTTTAATCATGATTACTATCAGCAACATGTATTTTTAAGCTTAGAAATAGTTTCATTTTCGAGTGACTCCAATTTCTTATTGGAAATATTGTAAAGCCCTAACTTTAATTTACAAACCTGGTTAGTTTTGATCTTTACTGTTTCCATTTTCCTAAGATTAAATACCAAATCTGAATAAGAACCTACTAATAGTACCAAACAAAGAATAAGAATAGTACCAAAGAGAAGAAGAAAAAAATCATTTAGAGAGGGTAAAACTTTATATATCTGACACTAGATATTGATAATAGATGCAGTCAGCAGTTAATAGTTGCATATAATTTTTAAAGGGCAACATGCATGTTTTTTTGCTAAAAATAATTTTAATACTTAATTAACTGAGTCTTTAGGCTGTAAGGCACACTGCAAAGAGCTTTGAAATGGGTAGACCCCCCCCCCCCCCCAGTCACTCATCTCTTCGTTTACATCCAATGCTCAAATTTTGAGTATAACTTTCATAATTTATTACATAATTTTTTACATTTTTGAAAAACTCAGATTCAAATGTTATTTTGAATTACAAAATTAAAATATTATAAACCTTATTATTAATATAAAATTTTAAAACTAACTATACGAGTTTGTATAATCGCGGAGATTCACAAAATAAAAATTAATTCGTAGTATTTTCAAAATGTATCCGTTAATTTCTGCACCGTAGATCCTAAATCGGCTTAATTCACCCTGGTATAGCTCGTGATTTGGGATTAATTTACGTACTCGTATATTAAAATTATAAATTATTTTGTCTTGCATATTGGATCAAGTCGATTATTGGCATGAATGTTAGGAGCTTATCAGTTTGGTTTGAACTGAATTGCGAAATATATAATCATCGTTATCTCGGGCTTTTCGATGTGTGACAGGGTTAATGAAGAAAAGTGAAGGATTTGAAAGTGTTCCAGACTGAGTTGTTTATCTTCGATACCCATCTCTCATCCATTGCGCCAGGGAAAGAATTTGGCATTCGTCTCGAGTTCCAGAAGCGACGGCTAGGGCTCTTTATTTTTGTTATCACGTTCATTACAAAACAAACTTCGGGTTATCGATCGACTGTGGGAAGAATTTGATTTTCGATTCTTCGAAATCGATGCAATCTATCTTACTGATTCTGAATGCTATTTGGAAAAAAAGCGCCCGTTCAGTTTCTGCCTTGAACTTGTAAAAGACAGAGTAGATATTGATGACCTAATATTACTTATCCGTCATTTGACATTGACAAGTTTTGAAGGTAACATTGCTTTTTTTTCTCCTAATATTGCTTCGAATTTGGTCTATTTATTTTGTTGATTTTCGATGCAGCAGTATCTATAGGCGAATTATTTTTTATGAGCTAATAATTTTAATTATGACAAAAATGATCGTTTTATTGAGTGACCGATACTTTTTTAATAACTTTCTCAAACTTAGAAAAATAATGTCTTTAGACTATAATTTACGCTTATAAAATTATAGTTTATGCCGATTGAAAAATATAGCCGACTTGTATATCGTACCTTACATTTTATGAGATATGCACGAAATATTGAACTGAAATTTAAAATTTTAAAGTAAACTTTCTATATTATTGCATTATTTTTTAAAGATTATTTTATTTGCGTAATCGTTGTGCCATGAGTACATTATCCCAGGGCAGTGGTTATTCGTTTGAAAAAACTTATATTAATAAACTAGCTTCTCATTTGGGAGTATTTTAAACTTCATAAACGTCTTATATCGTTCTTTTATTTCATGGCACTGTAAAATTGTGTAGGTTTTTAAAAAATCTTGACTTTGATACTGTGTTATTATTCTAGTATTTTATATTTCAAAAAATGCGTATTTTTTAAAATTTATTCGTTAAGTAGACTAATAGCATCATTTTAATGAACAACTGAATGCGACTCGTTCTGTCCAAGTAAACCTGATGTATGTTTAATGGGAAATCGACCATTATGCAATGCACTTTGCTGCTAAACCTCTTGATTTTTTTTCCTTTCTAAATTACTTTACAGCTATGTAGAAAAATTCAAATGAATATTCAATTATATTTTAATCCCCATCCTTCTTATTGCAATCTCGAAAGTAAAGAAAAAATACCCCAAAAGAGGAATTCCCTTCTCTTACCCCATACCATACATTTCAAGCACTCACCAAGGGAATATTTTAATGGTTAAATACTCTTAAGAGATTTTTAATTCTAAATCGACTGAGATAAAAGCTAAGGATATCCATTATTATTGTAGTTTTCATGTAATCCACGTTTCATCTAACACTCTGAATCTCCTACTATCACAAGCTTTCTAGACCGATTTTTATGACCGCGTTTAAATAAATCTTTTCTTAATGTGAGTCATTTTTAAAGCTTTGATCCCAAAGGACTCCTTTTAATTGTATTAGACAAATTTATGGAACAAATGCTGGTGAAAGCGCATTTAAGAAGAAAGCTACGCTTTGAAATGTAACCGTTTTTCTCCTGGCTGTCGTCTTCAAGTGCGATCGTTTGGAAGGTAAAAGAGAGGAGTGAATTTCCTTGACCCCAATCATCGGCACTTCTACACAAGCATTGCGCATTATTCAGGGACAAAATTAAACGAGATTTTTGTTTCCTTGTTGCCTGACGAAAAAAATTGTATTACAGTGCTATTTTATTGACATGTGCTGCCTGTTATGGTATTCTGAAAGCACGTTGTTTGCGTAGTTGCTAGTTAAGATGGCACCCGTGAGACAAATTATTCGCTTGGAGGCGTTCTCACTAAAGAATTCGGTATGATTATCATTAATGGACATAATTGTGATTGCAGATAGATTGATTTTTGTATTAATAAATATAATTCGACCAGGTATACTAGGAAATAGTTTTTCCTCATTTATAACCCTTAGAAGCGCCGAATACTATTAGTTTTTTTTTTAATTTTTATTTAGTCTTCTAAATCATTAAATACATACTTCTATAGCTGTCCATTCACCAGTAGCACTTCTTAGATATATTGCATTTAACGTAGTTTTGTTCAATTATTAAGGGATAAATATTTCCAAAATATTTTAATTAAAATAAATATTTCTAAGCATTATTATAATTATTTAACGAATATTTATTATTGATCAAATATATAAATTAAATAGCTCTTTCTTCTTTAAAAAAATCATATAGCATGATTTTTTTGATCAAAAAATTACGTTAGACACTTGCGGTCATTCCCCCCCCCCCCCCCGGCCCATCGAATAATTAGAACGTTTGCTTTTTAAAGTCTTTGCCTTTTATTCGGTGTAACTTCATAATAAACTTCCGTCTGGATTTTTGTAATGAGGAGTGACTCCAGTATTTTTATATCACTGTTTTAATTTTGTTCTAGAGCTGGAACAAAATCCCCCCCCCTTATAACCACGTTATAAAATTTTACACTATCAACGTTGCTGTTAGCTCGATGTCTGGAAGAAGACTTCTTTGTAATATGCAGTACGTTTATTTTCGGTTTTTGTTGCTTTTCCGTTTTTATTGTTTTTCTCTATATATCCGTATCTCCATAGTTGTCACCTAATTTTCATAGTTAACTACGGAAATTCATTGCTGTTGGAAGACATGGTTATAAAATTGTAGCTCTAATACTTGTTGCCAATCGGAGACTTAATGAATATGCTATTGATCAATTCATAGTATGTACATGACAGGACATGTGCTGAAGGTAAAAGAATAAATGAGTTATTTTTTGCTTATGATTTTGTGCTCTTTTGTTTTAATTCTGAATTCCATATTTTATTTTGTAATATTCAATTTAAAGTTTAAAAAGCTTTGGCATCCGTATGTTTTTATGATCAATATAAAGAATAAATAATGTATCCTTCTTTTAGGTTTGAAAATAATACTTGTCGTTTGACCATTTAAATACTTCGGTGACTATTTTAAAAACTTAGGAAAATTAAATGTGTAATTATTTCGTAGACCGTTAGATTGCCCAATGCGATCATCACAAAACCAATTTTTGAATTAGTAGAATATTTAAATTTATTTTATTTTAAAGACTATATTCATTACAATGTTAATAATATTATCTAAGTGTTAATATAGATGTTGGTATTCGAGTAAGAAAATGTTTGCGAAAGGTATTTTGAAGCCATTCCCTGTAGAAACATATAAACGAATCTTGTTCGAAGATGGCACTTGAACTACCATGAAAGTCGGTTTTAATTCGAATAGTATGAATTATTTGTATATTGTCAAAAAGACTGCCAAAATTGGAACGAGTTGAAATTTAATTTGTTAGTTTCATTTCAAATATATTTAATATGTCATCTGATGGCCAATTGCGTTTTTATAAGATAATGAAATTGCTTTTTATATTACTGAAATGAGGCATCGCTTTCTTTTTGAAAGCTTATTTATTATCTTTATTCGAATGCGTTTTCAATTGGACAAACGTTTTCAAAGCGTCCTAATCGGAAGCGGAAATAATAGTGTGCTATTCGAGATTGCGATATCTTTGTAATCTTGTATGAATAATATGGGTAAATTAAACATATTTGGCAATAAAAGCGTGTTGCCAGAATAAATAAAAGTCTTAGTATCATGATTTTGATCTTGGTCTGTTGTTAATTAACTTTTGTAGAGATTTTCGGCCGTAGAACTCCGCGATTCTATAGACTTTTAGTTTCTTGTGAAAACTGAACCGTTTTGATGCGAATTATATGAAACGAATATTTTATTAAGAATTTTTGACTATCTGCATATTTTGGTGAATTTTTTTTTAACACTAAGTATTTGAACAGAACAACTTAAGGCGATTTGAATGACATTTTTTTTATAGGTTGTTGTGAAGTTTTTATCTTACACGTATGAAATTATAAATATGCTTATTTAAATATTTTTCTTTATTGTTGATTTTAAAAGGGGGGGAAAAAGCAGACTACAAAGTTGTTGCTTAATGCTGATAACTGGTGGTTTTTATTTTAATAAATTGCAAACATACTTTATATCCCTATTAATATTATAGTTAGAATTGTTAGCTTTTCTAGAATTCTATATCATAATCATCAACAGACATTTCTCATTTTCGTGAAAAGTCGCCGAACCATTGTCATTAATTTGCATTCCAAAATTTCGCCAGTTTATGAGTGCTATACATTTAAAAAAATGGAATAAAATACAAGAAAAGTTCTGCGCTTTCTTCGTCCTTCTTTTCATTTCTCTGGAATCTTTTCTCCTGGCCGAGTGACATTGAAACCGAACTCTGGTTTTGCGGATTTCTGTAACGGCGAACACCGAAAGAAAGGAATTTTCCTTTCTTAAGAGAAAGCAAGACGGAAACGCCTCACTTATTTTGGCGCCAATGTCTTTTGTTACACTCTGTTTCGATTCCACCTTTTGAGGATTTTCTTTTCGGGTTTTTTCGAGCATACACGCATTTTCTTCTATCCGCCATTATTTTTTCTCCCTTAACACTGCTCATTCGTTTGACTATCAAAATTCGGTGAATAGAATTCAGCTAGAATTATTGCCTTCATCATTATTAGAATTTTTTAAAGTTTGGTGTTCGAAACCAGTGAAATGTTAATTTTTAAGACACATTCTGATTACTTTTGAATAAATATTTTTTAGTTAACAATTCCGTTTCCATTCTACATTTCTTTACAATTATCAACTCTAAACTACAGATTTAATATTGTTCCTATGCTAGTTTCTTGTGTTTTTCGTTAAGAACAATGGGAATTTCTTATTGGGATTCAGGGCGATTGCAAAGGCCTTTGTGGTGCGAAACAATATGCAAACAGGGAATGGAGGAATATGGTTGTTCATGAATTATTCAAGTATCCTGAAAGGAAACATAATGTATTTTAAAATAATTCCTTTATAAACTTTTGTAATCGCGAAAAGGTTAAAAGGAAAAAAAAAAATCTTTCAAAAATACCGTTCCCCCCCCCTTTTTTTTAAAACCAGGGTTTTAACTTTGCTGTGTTTTACCCTGTTTCAGATTTGAAATTAAAATGAGTTTTTTAAAAGTCATTCGCAGGGAATGTTGCAGTGTTATAAAATTAAATTAAAATACTCGCACACATTTTTTTATTGCAAACAATATAAATGAATGTATTTAGGTACGGATGGAAGATTAGATATCCATTGGCCATATTAGCGAATGGTCATTTCTTGAAATAAGAAATTGCATTACTTCCAAATCAGTGAATGACGATGAATTGGATAAGGCTTGAGGCACCACATATCGAAAACTATTGAAAACTTCTAGGTGTAATGAAGTCACCTAAATAATGTGACAGATAGAGGTGGCCGTCGTCCAGGCACGAAACCAACAAGTAGTTTTTCTCTAAGAGCTATTAAACGGCACCCTCAATTGGGCTGGTGCTTATAGGAGACACTTATGAACGCGCCGTTCCATATTTCAAGAAGTGTCAATCTCAGTCCGTCCCCCCTCCTTTCCCGTGCCCTACATACATGCAGGTCAGGCGACTGCCGGGGGCACCGACGTCACAAATCCTATTATGCAACGCGTGACGTCAGCACGTGACATGTTTCGGTTTTCGGACGGCTTTCTTTTTCATTTTTTGTTCTCCCCCCCCCCCTCACGCGCGCCGTTCCTTTGTTTATGTGTACGTTGGTGTTTTTCTTTTTTTGTATTATCCCTCCCGAACTCCTAATTGTAGATGTGTTCCTTTTAATGGATCTGGAGGATTGAATTTCCATGTCTGCCGGAAAAAGAGAAGTCTACGCTTTCCGTGTGAACTCGGTGGTTGTGAGTCAGGGACAAGGCGTTGAGGGTGTGCCACATTCCGACACGCGGGCTAATCCCTTTCGACCGAGTCTAAATCTCACAATTCATTGGTGAAAGTGTTGTTATAATACGTGACGTCTGATTTGTGATTTTGAAAATGCTTCTCTCTGTGAGAATGATTTTTTTCTCTTCAAATTTTGCATTAAAGTATTAGTCTGATTTTTTTTTTTTAAGTTTCTGTTTGTATCCTCAGCCTTTGACGTATTATTTTTTTTGGAAGGTTAATCGAAATTATATCGCGGATCAGAATTAATCTAACTAGTTAAAAGAAGTATTCAGCACACGAAGGTTTAGTGTTTAAATGTGAATTGGATTATTATTTTGATCCCTGACTCTTTTGCGATCCCATTTTTATGAATTTTAAATGGCAGCCAGAAATCGAAGTCAGCTCCTTCAGTTTAGCCAGCAATATTAACCTTGTTATCTCTGGAATTAGCGATCTTATAAACATGCTTTAACCAAAATCTTTCTTCGAATCATCGGTCCACCAATCTTGAATCTTGTATTAAAGTCTTGTTAAAGTAGAACTCATAAGACGCGCTGAACATTTTGAATTCGGGTAATTGCCATCATGGTTACGCAAGTACATGTTCAATAGTTGCTTTTGCATGCAATAACTGGATTTACCCACTATACTGAAGTGGAAAATCGTGCTCACTTGCAGTGTTAAAAAAATAATAACAAACAGGTTAATTCTCAAAAAACTTTTGAGCGCTTGTGCAATACCAAATAAGTATTATGAAGTTCAAATATTCTTGAGATCAAGCAATTTTGTTTGTGTTGTTGACCTTCGCGCAGAAATATGCGCATGTCTTACTTTACTAATTTTTTGCAAAAGTCTGTATTTTAGCCATTCTGTCTCAAATTTACAGCAACTGCTATTGATATACAGAGATTAAATTGAATTTAAATTTATTAGAGAGGATTTTTAGTTTTTGACAGCACAATATACGACTAGGAAGGCTGTCTAATCAGTAGACCTTTCACGCATACATCTTTCGACAATTCATTTAAATGTTTTCGTCCTTTCAGGGTCAGTAGCTGAGCGCGTGTGCTCTTAGAAGACAACTTTCGACTATCACTTGTAGCAGCTGGTTCGTTATCTTGTCCTTCCTTCAAGAAATTGCTAAAAGGACGAGATGAAGTACTTGCTGGTCATTTACTTTTTGTCTACTAGCTCGTAATTCGCCATTCCACCATGATCTAAAAATAATTCTGTCGCAATTCTTACTTACAATCTGAGAATTTAATTGTGGCGCTTTTATACCTTTCAAATTTGATCATTAAAAATCATTGTTTTGAAGCGTTATAATGGATTCAAGAGATGGATTTTGTGAATTTATTTAAGCTTGTAATTTGGTGTCACATTTTTTTTTGGATACTTAAACATATTTAAGTGATAATTATCACTCAAATATTGATAAAATTAGTACTAGATTTTAAAAAGCTTGTAATTCGATGCACTTGTCTGTAACATTAAAATTATTTTCAATTTAAATATCTTAGAAATATGATGTTCACAATTCACTTCGCATTTACATAACTTTTTTTACTTTTAATAATGGTGCAATTATTAATAGTTTTAATTTCCTATCAGCATTATTTTTCCTCGGGTACAAAAGCAACATTTTAATTTATGATGCTAAAGATGATTTTAATTTTACTTCTAAACTGATAAAGAAAAGTCTTATTGCTGTAAGAATACCGTTATGTAGAACTATTTTAAGCAAGACTATAGAGGTTGAATTCTCAACAAAAGCATTATTTATTAATATTTTATTTTATTGAAAACATCATTTAAATCTGTTTTAGAGGGGAAAAGGATTATTGCCAATGTTTTATGCTTATATTGTAATAATATAATATAAAATAGATTTTTTTTTAATTATTATCTTGTTTCATTTTCATTGTAAGATTTTGTTTGCCCTTTCCCCCCACTTCTTTATTGTACACTTATTTTTTATATTCAGTTTAATTCTCATTTTTCATTTTTATATAAAAAATTATCTTTATAATTTTTATTGCAATTGTTATTAAATGAAAACCTCTTCATATTTCCATAGAAATGAATCTTGAGAATTGCTGAATGCAAAAAATACATATAGGAAGTCTACAACTTGATTTTAACTATAACTACACCAACTGATTAGACGGCCAATTTACCAAGATTATTAGTTGTGTTTGATTTTAATTTGATATCTTATGTATGATATGAAAATGATAAATCCTTCAACAAATTGTTTTTAAACACAAAATTGTTATAGGCATTAAAAGTATGTCATTTTAACCCTTTGGTTATTAACCAAACAAGATATAACACCTTATTTACTCTTAAAAATTATTTTAGATAGTACTTGGTAGATTTTTTAGAGAGGAAGGGAGTTTTGATCATTATATCTCAGTCTGTGCTATAATAATCATTTGGATGGAAAAAAATTCAAACAATTTTTGTAATTCCAAATTTTAGAAAACGAAAAATAAAAAAAAGGGTGAGAGGATTTAAACAACATATACTCAAAGGATATAATAGTCTAATATTTGTTCTATTCAGTGCGCAAATTCCCTATGATGTCATGTTTAAAAGGCATTTATTCGGTTAGTTTATCTTATAAATTTCATGGGATTATAGCTTCACTTCTTTTATTCCTATGTAAACAACGCTGGAATTAAAAAGAATCTCTCTTCCATAATGTATGAAAAGCACGCCATTATATATTTGTTAAAAATATTGCGAATTATATGAATTTTGTTGAAACAATTGAGTTCGTTGTTTAAAAAATATTAAAAAAATTTCTTTGTTAATTAAATTGATATCGTGAAAAAATATTTTAAAATAGTGGTATATTTAGTTTTGCACAGTTTTATAGCTGGAAAACGCCAAAACGCTTAATTTTTAATTGATTACAATTCTACTTAAAATTTTGAAATACAGAGGCCAATCCAAACTAATGCATTCTAAATACCTTTACACGCACCCGATATAGTCCAATTGTAAGGAGCTCTTAAGCAGTTTGATTTGTTTAACGCCAATAAACTTAGACATTTGCTTTCTTCTTTATTATAAGTATAAATATAGAGGTTTGCTTATTCCCATTAAGGCATTTTTTTAGCTCATTCCTGGCACTTCTTACAGTAGCTGTAAATTGTCAGATTTTTATCGCAGCAACATTTATTGTTAGATGTTGCTAATTTACGTGAGACCCTCCTGTGTTAGTTTTAGAAATCAACCCAGTTTTGTGAGATTTGTGAATGCCATTAAAAATTACGACCATACCTTTAAATGTTGACGTGTGTCCTGCCATTCGAGATGAAGCATCAGAAAATTGAGGTCACATGAAATAGACTCGAAGTGGCGAAGGGAGGGAGGCGAGAGAGAGCGACCTAGAGCAGTTCCTTTCCCCGCTCCCATCATTCACTGGCTTCGCGTAGGGTTGCCAGAAATCGTTCTCTTATCGGAGAATTTCGCCAAATAAGTCGCCGGACCTTCTCATCAGAGGTTGAGTTTTCAATCGTCTTGGTTATTATCAAAGCTTCAATAAGAAAGAGAAATAACATACATTATTTTGTATAAATTAACTAGGAAGGGAATGGATTGTAATAATAAATTGAATTATGTGTAATGCATGCTTATAATTTGTATTTATTAATCGCATCTTTAGCATATAATACTAAAAGTTTGCTTTATAGTTTAGAATAGGAATGGAATTAATAATGCAGATCGGAATTTCAATCCCTTCTAAATTTAAAAATAGTAAATGTTATTCTATTTGAAATTTTCTAGTTTGATCAGTAAACTCATTCCGACCATCATAGCGTTTATAAATAATGCGAATAGCAGAATGCTTATTATTAATATTTCCGTTATATACTTAATATTCTCGTTATATGCTTGTAGCTATGAACATCGTTTGCAGAAATATTGTAGAAGGTTGGATATTTTGATAAATTTCTTTGCATATTCTGTAATTAATAACATGTTTGTAAATAAAATTCTGTAAATATTTGTAATGCAGAATAAATAAATATACATTTAATATTCTAGATTAAAATATGATAATTAAAACATTTATTATATGTGTATTAAAAAAAGCGGAATTTTATTTATTCAGTTAATACTGTATACTTTAAATTTATCAGCATTTGCATAGTTTACGTATATTCAATATCCGAGACAGTCAGAAAATAGAAAAATCTTTTTCAGAACTTAAAAAATATATATTTTATATTGAAATACAGTATCAACATCTGAATCTTTTTTAACGTAATATTTTATTTCCAGAACTAGAGGCATTTCTTTCAAGTCTATTTTATGTATCCAAGAATGGCTTTATACACCAGTTAATCCTACAAAAACCTAGTATAGAAGTAAAAGATGGATTTGCTTATTGTTTATGAATAATCTATATTAATATGAAGATCTTAAGACTAAAAAATATTCTTAGTAAAAAGTCGAATTAGGGGAAGGAGCTAATGTGACATTTGAACAAACTAAAAGTTTACCATGCGGATTTGGGTCGTTTATCTTATCTAAAGACTTCGAAAATTCTATGTCACGTGATTTCTAGGCTCGAAGCTCTCATTTCTGTTTGGTTCTTTATCTGTCACTTGAATTCTGTTGATTCGATCTTATCGATAAATGTCGCCATCTTCCCTATTACTGTCGGCTATTTTTAGAAGATTACTTCTCCCTACTGCAAATTCTTCTGTTTCTTTTATAAAATGGTTGAGTAAACCTTTCTGAAGTTAACATATTGCTGCCGATGTCGGAGTTATGTGTTTTGATAAGTAGAATTTAATTCAAAAATCTTAAGAATGATTGTGACTTTTATTTCTATCTAGATTTTATTATCACCCTCTGTGTTATCGAGAGAAATTGTTGCGACTGTTTTATTCTATGTATTTTATAAAGATGTACACTCATGTTTGTGTAAATGGTAAATTGTTTTAGTTATCATATAATAGACAACAGTGATAAGGAAAAAAGAAACTGGGCAAAAGGGACGTAGACTTTATAAATTCTAAACGGATACAAAATTCTTTTGTATTTTTAGTCCTGATGGCCCATCAGATCAGAAATTAATCGTGTGTAAAGCCTCTACTAAGAGACTAAAATTTTTCAAAAGGTATTTTGCTTATTTTGCTTTGTCTAAAAATAAATTTATTTAGTTTTCAGTACTAGATATGAGATTGTGTCTCAAAAATATAAAATATTTTTTAAATAAATTATATTCCTTGTAGATTGCCAATAATAAGTTGTAAATATGGAAGTGATAATTCACGAAATAAATAGAGCGGAACTTCCTTTCCCACATACTTTTCAATTATCACTCAGTTATCTTGTCCAAAACTGAATACCCAAAAAGATGTGCAATAAATGATCCATAATGTTCGTTGTTTATTACATGCATTATTAAATTTGATCTCTCAAAAATGTTCATTCGAATATTGTTCTGATTGCAGTCCCAGTGCCTTTAAATTCGAATGGAGAATAGAATTTCTTTTTCTTTCAAAATTATCAATCATTTGCGTACAAAACGGATGTATAAAAGATCAGGACGTCTTAGCTTCTCTTACTTTTTGGTTATTTTCTCCTTATTATTATTTGAATAGTTGCTTGTTTTCATTTTCATTGAAAAATTTGGGGAAAGAAAAGATTTCACTGGAAAATAAGTTTAGTGGCTGCTGCAGTACGGTATCCCACTGATTTTCAAATACCTGAGACAAAGTAACAATTTTTAGAAATATGTATAAGATATATATGCGAATAAATACAAAATCATAAACAATTTGCCATTAGTTTTTAAGGTATTGCCTCTTGTTCCCTCCATAAAAGTCAATAAATATACATAGATATTAGAATTTTACTATTGCTCCTTATTTTTTTCTGTTTCTGTTTCAATAGAAAAATTCTTGTAATTTTTTGGGATGTTGATAATTTATAAACTTTTCTTTTCAAAACAAGATAGATAGATACTTCAGATACTTTTAGATACTTCAAGTTTTTTCTTTCTTTTTAAAAATTATGACTAAATTATGTGAGATTACAAATCTTAAAAGTGCTGTTCGAGAGATAAAATATATTCCTGGCTGTATATATAAATGTAAATATGTAATTTTATCGTAAATATTTTTTAAAGATATTTTTAGATGTGTGTGTGTGTGTATGTAACGGAATATCCAAATAAAATCTATTTCGTAATTTTAAATTCACGTGTTACTTTTTAAATCTGTTTTTACAAAAAAAAATGTATTTTTGAAAAATAACAAATATTTCACATTTTATAAAAAAAATTTAGTTCGATTAATCATACTTAGCAGTAATCTTTTGTAATTGACTGGCGTTCCTACGCATTCTAAAATCACAGAAAGATCGAATAATCGCCAAATGTGGAAAATCTCTGACTTATACCACTTTCTTCCGAACGAATGCAGGATATTCCTGTCCTGCTTTTCCCAATAGAAAATGTAGGGCATGAAGGGAAAAAAAAAAACATGTTGTGATCGCTGAAATTTTCTTTTCCGTTTCGGGGGAAATGGTGTGAAAATAGTATCAGAAATTCAGCAGGAGCGGAAAAAAATAGTCTTGATTTGTTTATCCCTTCCGTTTGAAATCGTGTTTAAATACTAATGTTTGTAATTCTGTAGCTACATTCAATATTTTGTGATGTTCTTTTCAATTCCACGATTGTAATTTTTAATTAAATTAGTTAGATAGTAACATTATTAGAGAATTGTAATAATTTCAATTTTTTAAAGCAAATTTGAAAGAGAAGGAACAACCAAAAATAATAATAATAATACGTGCTAATTAAAATTTTACCGCTGTTTCAAGTGGTAAAAAAAATAATATGTTTAGAGTGTTAGCACATGCCAAAAATTATGTTTAAATATGGGCAAATGATTTGTGAATGAAAGTAAATTTCAATAGTGCTCTTTAAATTTCGTGCTTTTATAATTACTAAGAAAATGTTAAGAGTTAATGTCAAATCCAGATACGCTTTATCACCTTTGGATATTCTGACTGAAAATATTTCTCATTTACTGTGAAAATTATACTAGATTTATATTCTTAGTATTTTCTCTCATATGATTTTTGAGTGTATAAGCCGTATTCATGAAATAATTAAGTCACAACATGCTTAAGTCTGAATGGCATACTTATTTCAAGATGACTCAATCCTATAACCGATTTTATATAATGTTTTATAAAATTATCGGATTGGATGAATTTATTTTTATCTAAATGGATTTAGATAAGTTTAGGATTTGATATATATTGTATCTCTTATTTCATGTTAATGATGTTAGTTAAGGATTTGATTGAAATGAATATGAAATTATCTATTTATATAACTATTAAGGTAGTGGTTAGTTAGTATACGAATTTTATTTTTTATCGACCGATATAATTTTTCAAAAATAGAAGTTAGCTAATTATAAAGGACTGTTTATTTCATGGAGGCTGTATTTTACTTGCATAAAAATCCTTTTGCGAATGACTTGACAATCTGATAGTATTAATTACGAAGTATGAAAAAATTCTGTATGGTTCTCGTAATTGTGGCGTAATTTGTTGAGAACCATTAAATGAAACGCGACTTTTATAAATTGTTCTTTTAATACTTCACTTTTTTTTTTCAGTAACCGTTTGCGTATAAAATTGTTTATAGCTCTTTTCGAATGTAGCAGAAGCCTTTTTATTAGTTGCAGGAATCGGTTGTCTATCAGATGAATGATTGTTTGAATTAATCACTCTTTAATTACAGTTAATCATTCATCTGATAAGTTTAATTACTTAACCTACCGATAAGTTTGCCGAATTCGAAATGTTTCCATTACGCCCTCCCCCCCCCTATTACTCTATTAACTAGTAAAATTAACGATTAATATGATTATTCTTTTCTTAATTTCCGAAATTTTTTGTAATCGTTGTCTAACAATCGGACATTGAATGCTAATTTTTCACAAGTTTGTGTTAATAGTGTAATCGCTGATGCGACTACTTTGCATATACCTTTATTCTAAATTAGTTTAGTATAAAAATAGATTTGAGAAAAGAGACAAGACATTTCTATTTTTTATCTAATACATTATACTTTAAAATAATAATTTTTTCGAAATAAATATAGTGGAAGATCAAAAAATACCAGTTTTTCATTCATAATTTATGAGTCGAACGATTAGTTATTGAATAACTTATTTATTGCTTTCGTTGTCTCGACTCATTTCTTCTTCAAACTGTTTTAAATGTGAACTTTTAGCTGCAAGAGAGAAAGATAGGTGTGAATCACGGCCAATTTATTTGGCAAGTAGCGTGTTAAGATTAGTTATATTTATTTAAAAATACATTGCACAGTTTCATTCGGCGTGCTCTGCAAGGGCTGAGCCCTTGTGTCCAGATTAGTATCTGTCATTTTCCACTTGAAGGGATGCCCCAGATATTCAGCGACGCCACTTTCGCCGCTCATTGTCTCACGTCCTGTTTACTGCTGCCCTTGAGCGGCCATCCCTCTACATTTCGACGATTCTTCCTCATTCAAAAGCAAATTCTGCGATTAGTCGTTGTACCGGGAGCTTTCTGCCGGATTGCTTTCGGTACTCTCATTCCATAAAAAAATTCTTAATGCATTCGGGAATTCGTTCTTGGACTCGCATCCCAACAATGTTAACGAGCTATGTTGTGAATCTAGTTATTATTTTCAACGAAGAGTTGAAGTCAAAGATAAAAAATAAATAAGGATATATATCCTAATGTAATTATAATTCAAACTAATTTCCTAATTTTTATTTTAATTTAGCCCATAATAAATTCATTTTAATATGTTTCCTTATTTCTTGATTCAATTCTCACTTTTTATTTAATTAATCCAGCACGCGCTCTGTAAAACTGCTAGTTTCGGCACTTATCACTCACTCCGATCAAAGGGATAAAATTCCTGAACGCTTACCACATTTTTTTTAAAGTTACCTGAAATTATTTTGCCTAAATCGACACTTGTTAAAGGAGTCCCTATCTATATCTGATAGGAAAATCACTGAAGGGAAAAATTTCTTGTGTTGCGATATAGACTAAAGCATCGCTGACCGCTTTGTGCGTAGAGTCACTTGTGATGAGATAAAGCAAAGATAAAATTTCAAAACTTCCTACCTCTTTTTGACCACTAAACTAATAAAATATGTTTATATTTATTCTAAAACGACTTTATTTTGCGCTTTTGCTTACAGCTTAATAATATGGTGGTTTCAACAACGTCAACTCTGAATTCAGTTTCAACTTTCCTGTTTCTCAGCTTTCATCATGTGGAAGCCCGATTTGCTTATCACGCATTAAACAAATGGCGTAATAAGTTATTCTATATATATGTTATGTCTTTAATGTGAGATTTTTTTAAAAAATACCCCGAGTTAGAAAACAGCATGTGCCCGTCTTTGCCATCGAAAAAATCTTTAAATCTCAGAATTTCGGTTTGTTTTTCATGCGTTGACAGCGATCGAGAGGCAAAGGATATATTACTGTCTACAAAATATGGGCGATTGGTACCATAGAGATAAAATCTTACGCTATTTTTAAAGAAAAACGGCGAAGAAATGGTATGTTCCTGTACCGTTTGTGTTCGCAAAGCTATCGATGGCAACTAGAAGATTGAAGCAGTCATAAAGCCTCTGACGCCAATTACCTTCGCTACGCCATTATTGTCGTGTTATTTATGAAATGTCATTTAAGATTAAATTTGATTACTATAAATATTACAGACGAGATTTGTTTGGAAGTCTCACAAATAATCGGCTAACGCAAATGTATTTAATGGTAATTATAAATATAAACATTTTTTGTATGTAGAGAATTAGAACTTTTATATGGGTATAAAATTAAGAACAAAATGACGAAACGCTTTCTTTTTGTACTTAAAAACCCCGGATCACTGAATGGTTCATAGTTTTTACAAAAGCTTCCAGAACTTTGAGCTTTGAAAAGTTATTTTTTCTTTCAGCATTAAAAGGATTGTTTTTGTAATATTTTTCTATGGAGTATAAGAGCACTATTTTTCTTGAAGATTATCGGGATAATCTTTCCTGTTGAGCCCTGTCCAGACAATGCTTAAACCTGTTGTGTCCATCCCGTCTTGCGTATGCTTTAATCTTGTCTGAAACCATAACAGAATAAGCCCCACGACAAGCCCCAGCAGCGGCTTTCAAGGTCAAGGGAAGGTCAACACACCACGACGGGGGCGGGGGCGCGTGTTTCGTCGACCTCATTTGCATCCAGGTACTTTGAGGTATTCCACGTTTGCCATGCATGTCTCGCGTGACATACCCAACCTTCTGTTTTAGTGCTTCCTCCCCCCCCCCTTTCCATTCTGCGCATTGCGTGCGCAACCGCCTGATTCGCACTTGATTTTTTTCTTTTTTTTACATTTTTATTTTTAAATTTTATTTTTTTCATTCTCTTCTTGCGTGTGTCATATTTATGGGTGTCGTAAATTTAGAAATGAGCTCTGCATCTCTCTTGTGTGTTTAAACCTTTCGTGTCACCCGATCAGAGCATTTATTGTTTAAAGGGACATTTTTTTCACGAGTCCTGATCATATCTTACGTAGCTTTAAAAAAAAATATTTTTATGGTGATGGAATGTGTTTAAAAGTTATTTTAAACTGCAGATAAATCTGTACAGTGTTATGAAAAACTAGAAAATTGCTCTCCTGAACTCTGGTGGATTGGAAAGGCTGAACTAGAATAGGTTAAATCGTCTGTCTTCCTTTATGCTTTTATTTTATAAAAATGGAAATATTTTGGAATGTGTATGTATAACTGCGATGATGTAATTTGCTGCTTTTCGTATATTATTATTGTAAAATGTTTATTGACTCTCTAAAAGAGAGAAAATTTGGCATAGATATGCTTTTGAAATAGAGCTTGCGCTCCTCGGGGTGAATTAAAAAAAGAATTCGAACCTTTTACATCGTTCCTTCACATTTAATTGCGTGAGTTTCTTTAGTTATGAAAGCTTATGTAAGAGGATTCTGTTTAGTGTTTGTTTGATTTGTATGAAAAACAATGTGATGTTATTATACTTCAAAGGTTAAAAAATAAAATTTCCGGACATTTATGTTTTTAATACCAAATGTTGTCGTCAAGCTTCATTTTATTAGGATGTTTACATATGCACAGCAAACAAAAGGAACTATTAACAGAACAAATTATTAAAATAATAGGAAATCATGAAAAGTGAGATATTAGAGATGTAACTAAAAGTAAAGACAAGCAATATTTCAGGCGAAGCAGCTGAATATTAGAGAGAGAGCTAGTCGTAAAATTAAATTTTTATATATAATCATGTTTTATAAGTTACATCGCCGAATAAAAGAAACTTTTTAAATTTTAAAACTTTGATATATTTCATCACTGGGGGCATAATTTACATACAAATAATAAGTGGTGAGAAACACGTCAGTCTACATTACGACAAAAGAGCAGAAGAAACCAAAATTTTTCCCATCGCTGATTTTACTCTGAGATTTTGATAAGGATTTATTTGACATGTTCCGATTTAGAAAAGAGAATTATAGATGTCTTTTAAAAGCATGTTGCAATCATTAGAGATTTTTATCCCTTCAGCTAAAGCGTGAGGACCTGCTGAAATCGGTAATTTTACAGAACACAGAATTAATAAAGTAAAAAGTGAGAATTTAATCAGGAAATAAGAAACCATTTTAGAAAACGAAGCCTATAGATTAAATTAATTGATACATATTAAGTTTTTCAGTATTGTCAATAAATAAGGTCAATATTGTCAGTATTATTTTAATAAAGTATTTGACTTGGATAGTGTAAATTCAGAAGTGTAGAATTGAAAAATAGTGAATCAAAAAGGAAAGTATGCACAGAAAATTAAAAATAGCCATAAAAGAAAAAAATAATTCCATAGTATTAAAACACTCTTCTTCTTTAGAAATTTATAATTTTTTTCTCTTTATGGGATTATAATTTGAGCATAGTAGGGCGTGCAGAATTGCGATGCTTCGAATGAGTAAGCAGCTATTTTATGTAATTTTTATTGAGAAACGGCATGTTTTTAGAAGTCTTCATAACGTCGGTACCACTTGCATCAAATTAAATATTCTATCAATGTTTGCTTGACACTATTAATATTTCTTATTTCCATAACGTTAATTTAATTTGCTATTTAAATAAATTTTGTTGAATCATGTATTTCTTGTCAAAAATCCTGAGAAAATGTTTTCTTCCCACATAGTGATTCGCGTGCGCAAAATATTAACGAATTTATTAATAATGTTATTATGTCATCAATATTTCCATGTTAAGACAAATTGTTCACGAATGCGTACTTTAACTACGTTTGATGGTCCTTTGTTGTCTCGTCATGCTTTGTTAGTTATTTCTATAAGTATGACAGGCACTTTTTGTCTTAAAATGCAGATTGAATACCTTCAGATAAAATAAGTTTTCCACGAAACCTTAGAAGTTTTTTATTTTGCTGAATCATAAACTGTGTAGGACATTTTGAAGAAATTCGTTGTTTTACATTTTCCATCAAATAATTTAATTATCTTCCACCAATATCTATCTTCTGTTCTTATATAATATATTTATATGAAAAAAGCACATTTCTAACTTAATATCATTATAATTTTATTCGTCAATTACTTATTATTGAATTTTAAGTAATTACGTTTTAGAATGCTTTTTTTCATGTCTCAGTTGAATAAATTGACGCAAGTACAATTATCAGTTAATATTAGACGACTTAAATTGAATAATTGATCTCGATGTAAGTCCCGAAATACAAATGATACATTCGAGCCGATATATATGGAGTAATTCAATTTTGTACTTCCTTTGAATCTACAAAAGCCTTGTAATTGGAACTTATTCAAATCAAACTCAAATATTTACATTTTGGCAGTGAGTCTGACAATATTATTAATCTATTGCTTAAATGATTTTATTGTAACACTCAGTTAAACTTTCCGCATAATTATAAAGCATTAAGATGGCAAGTTTCGATGTTTGTATAACCGATATACAGAAATTGATTTTCGTGCAATTTAATTTTGTTCTATTCCAGTTAGTCAAATTGTTTTTTTAAAACTGTTTATGTAGGGAATTAAATTATAATCCAGTTGAAAAAAATATCTGGTTTCAAAAGAAAAGAAAAAAAGAGAGCACTTACATTGTTAAAGGTCTCTAAAGGGCTAATTGGGGTTTAATGAAAATTTGAATTATTTATCAAATAATTTTCGACATACCATGAATTCTTTTGCTTAATTCAAACGAGAGGTAAATGAGAGGTGTGTATGTGCGTGAAGATTTATTTACTCTAAGGGATATAAGCCAAAAAACTGTATTTTAACTTATTTCTTTTTTATCGTTATTTTTTATGTGATTGGTAATGTATAATAAAGGTGGTCATTTTCTGATATTTATTCTTATGTAATTAATATGATTTAGATTGTTGATGCATTTTATATTATAAGTTGATCAGCGATTCTCAACCTGTAAGTACACAATGGAATTAACGATTAACGATTATTTTTCCAAACTAATTTTGAATAATCTTAGCCTAAATTGCTGGGAATGCGTTTATCATAAAATTGCAACTAAAAAATAAAAACTGGGGTAATAATATAAAAAAAATACAGTATTATTTTTGGCTAAATATTTTGTATCCGTAGCAATGTATATAATTAAAGTAAAATATGTATCAATAATCTAGGTATTATTGAAGCTAAACTAAGAAAACTAGAGATTAAAGTGATGAAAGGTTGAGGACTGCTGTATGTGTGTCTCGTGATGTCTCCTATGTGTCTTAACTGTTCGTCCGTCCGTCTGTCCTTCCAATTTTGTTTCTCTTATTAGTGTTCTAATTATATTCTTTTTTCTTCCAGACGGGATTGTTCCGCTGATCCTCAGCTCCTTGCGTCTAGTAGTTATGCTGTTTCTATTTAAGAAGTTCTGCGATTCTTGATTATTGATGAAAATGAATATGATGATGGAAGGTTCGATATCTTGTCATTATCCCCTGCACCTTATGCTTTAAATCGCACCTCGATCAATCCCCCTTTCTGAGGCTCATATGGTGGCTTGTTGTTTTCTGCTTGTAGCTTAGTTTTCACATGATTTATGTTTTATGCTTTTGCTATCTTCTTGTTGGAATCTGTGTTCTAATGCGGAAATGGCTTCTTATTGTTTTAAATGCTGTTATCTTTTAGATGAAATAATGGTTAATGGGGTTTTCTTATTTTACTCCTTTTATATAAAGAATACATATTTTTAGAATAAAGTGCGTGTATACATCAATATAGTTTTAATATATGCTAAGTTTGCTTCAGTATTAAAATAAAAAGGAAACTTTTTTTAATAGAATATTGGAGCCTTACTAGCATTAAAGTTTTTTTTTCCCTCCTTGCTTACAAAATTCTCTCATCCATCTAAAAAAAAAAAAAATCTGTTTCTGCTTGCCTGATTATTATTGATATATTCAGTAATAGCATTGTATTATTTGCTGCTTCGAAAATGGCTCAACTATGTGAACTTGCTTTGCCTCTTTTATGTGATTAAAAATATTACCAAATGTGGATTGTTTTACTTTTAGTATTGTCCTGTTTTGCTTCGTTTTCCGTTGTTTCTAATACCTGTTGGATCCTTTTATTTGCAGAAGTTGTGGGGCGTTTGCTGACCAAGACTGGGACAATGTCATCGTCCATGACCAGTTTTCCGGGGCGCACGTGGGACATCCACCGCCCCCTGCCTTCACCCCCGCAGATGGGCGAGACAAAAGCCTATAATCTGAAAATGCTGCGGGATCCCAGTCCGGCGGGGGGCGCCTTAGCAGGTCAGGCCAGCCCGCCCGCTCTCAGCCCCAACTTACCCAGCATAGTGAAGATGGAGCCACGGTTACCGAGCCCCTGCAACGGCGACACATTCTCGCCTACCAAGCGGGCGAAGTTGGAGGATGGCACGTGGATCCCCTCCCCTTCCCAAATGTCCATCGACTCATCCGTGTCACCGCCCCCACTCGTCAATGGTCATTCTCCCACCTCCAGCTATGACGCCTACAGCTCATCCAAAGGTAAATTTTAGAGACTGCAATATCCTAACGTAAATTTTTCAAAATAAAACTGAAATATCATTTACTTCTTTGCACTTCACAAACACTTTGCTCACTACTTACTCCAAATATACTAGTGTTGCACAATCTGTTCCTAAAATATCACATCATATAAATCGGCTTTAAGTGGTAAATTATCGAAAAATGTTAGAGTTTAACTTTTATATTAATGCTGCGTATCTTATGTACAGTCAAAAACTATTCTTACAAAAAAAAAAAAAAAAACTTTCATTATTTTATGCTAGATTTAATTCTACCATGGACATTTCATTTGAATTGAAGTGCGTTCATGTGCCTAAAAATTCTTTGAGCGTTTCCTGTTTAAATTTCATTCCACTCATAGAGACCATTTATTTATCTTATCTTCTTGATTGATTACTCTCCCCCTTTTCGAGTATTCTTTCGTAAAAGAATGAAAGAAAAAGAAGTATTCACAAGAAATTCATAACTGTAATCTCAATTCACATTGACATTTTTTAAAGTGAGCATTTCTGTTTATTTTATTCTTAAATATGAAGTTTTAATTTTACTAAAAATAACGTATGCATAAAAAAATTGAATTTACCAAATTGAAAAAAAAAAAAAAAAGATTTTTAGGAAATAAAATCAATTTATTTGGAAAACTATTTTTTTTAAATGTTTTTTTAGTGTAAAAGAGTTTGTGATAAATATTTCGAAATCATCAGCGAAATGTTAACTCGGCTCGTTTTTTTTAGAGGGCACATATTTCAAAAGAAACTGCTTGCCAAAGTTGGTACATTCTGAATCCAACGGAGTGTTTTGTACTATTTTTTCTTTCATACATGAATTGCTTTAGAGATAATATTCAGCTTATATCCAGCTTGTGCGCATAGATAAAATAAATAACAGTTGTTTCTATGTAACAATATTTTCTTTCGCTGGAAAAAATACAGAATAAAAAAATTTGCCAATTTCATTATGCTCTTGTGAAAAAAATATTTATAATGTAGGCACTATGAAATTCTCTGTTTCATTTTGTCATCCGTTAGAGAAATTGTATTGGAAATAAAGAATGTCTGGTACCTTAGTTGTTGATTCATGCACTACGTTTGATGTTCTCCTTGAAGCCGCAAGATGGCGCCACGCATGTTTTTGTGAATTAACTGAACATTGGATAAAGGTGTTAGTCTAGTACCAATGTAACATTCCCAATTTGCTGTCTGACTTGAAATCATCCAAACAATGAATACCTAAGCTTTTTGTTAGTACTACTATTATTTTATTTTTGCTATTTTAATGATTTACTTTTATATTTAAAAAATGTTTTTTTTACCAACCTTTATAGCAAAAATATAACTTCAGTTTATGCGCCATTAATTCACAATTTTATTTATTATTATTATTATATATCTATATATTGTTAAGTTTTGTATGTCTTTTAAATGTTCTTGTCAGTATTATATCTGTTTTGCTCTTCTGTTTCAACCAAGTTTAATATAAATGATATTTTATAATAAATAATTCTAATTAGCACATAATATTTTATATGATATTGCGAAGTATGAAGAATAAAAGTTTCACCCACCTTTCAATATTTTTAATAGTTCACATTCCTAAGTAAGGACGCACTAAAATTTCTGCGTCATCTTGATTAAGTAGTTGTATAGAAAATGATTGATTTATTATCTCAAATTTTGTAAATAAGAATTAAACATGAAAATATTTTTTCTTTCTTTCTTTCTATCATAAAGAGCCGAAACGAGGCTTATCTGTCGGTACTTCTATTTCTACTATCAGCGTCAGGGGTCACAAAGTTTATAAAGATATTTTAGTTTGAGCCTAGGAGGAAAAGTACAAACCATGGGAACGTTGTTTCTTTATAGATAGAGATGTCGAAAAGAAATCATGCGAAAATATCTGATAATTCTTATCGTCTGCAATTTCCTCTATAATGTATTGCTTACAAAATTATCAGTTTCTCTGAAATGAGCCCTACGTCTAGGTAACGTGTTTTAATTCTTATTTATTCCTTAAACCAAAAGTTAGAATTTAAATGAAAGTTTGGCATTTAAATTATAAACGCTTTCCTTTTCCTGTTTTTGATACATTTTAAATAATCTATAAATGAAATAAAATTTAGCTTATTAAGAAAGGTTTATCATTAGGTTTTCAAAAATAATCGTTCTGAATTTTTAAGCTTTATTTTTTTTCTTTTTCTTTTGCCCAGTCACTTAAATGCCACTTTATATTCTTCGTAAATTGAAATTTAAATGATTATTTTGACTTAATCTCTTTTTGATTAATAGTTTTTCAAAATTTAATTGGGGATAGAAGTGGAAAATCGAAAATTGCGCAATTAGTGCTGCAATGGCAGAATCACCGCATCTCATTTTATGTGAAAAGAATTTAGAACTGTAATAAGAAAATAAAACAACATAATTGTCTTAAATCCTCATTATCAAACCGTGTTGCCATTAAATTTTTTTTCCATTGGATTATTTTAAAAATAATTAGATTTTCTCATCCCTGCATTTCTGCTACATAATCAGTCTTAATGGGAACGTTTCGAAGTTCCAAGCGGTTACCATCAAAAGCTAAATAAATAAAAGGAAAAAATAACGTATCATTAAAAAAAATCGTGAATGAATTTTTTTGCCGTTTAAAATACTTTCGTCCGTGTCTTAATGAGAATCCAGACGTCGTGGAAAGGATTAAGTTGAGCGGCAGTGAACCTTGAATCGTCTTGTTTGCGCCGAGTGGGCTTCAAGGACACTATCAATCCTTTTCGAGACGAATAACGAATGATTACTTGGCTTGTGTGGGAAAAAAGAAAGAGTAGGGAGCAGAAAAAGTGTTGAATTAATATCCGATTCCTCCGATAGATGGCAGCAGCATATCTAATGGAAATACTGCAGGGCTTTTTTCCGCATACAATTTGTGAGCAGAGGAAATCTAATTTCCGTTTCTAGGACCTAACGAATGATTGGTATTTCTGAACATTTTGTTTTCTTTGTTTGTTTGTATTAGTTGTCATCACGGTCATGTCGGTACTTTTACCGACAATATGTTCCCGCGTCAATGTCTTCACAGATATTTTGAGAGAATATAGATAAGGTTTATCGAATTATAGGATATTAGGTTGAGAACGTTGTTCGAATATGTAATGCTAGTTAAGCCGAAAAGAGCAAAGGATTCCCCCCCCCCCATCGCCGCTTCTGAAATGAAAGCGCGATTCAGATATGTGTCGACGTTATTGGAGTATGCTATTATTTGGTTCTATTTCTAATGTATTTTGTTTTGCTTTTAATATATGTATTTCTTCATCTCCTTTCTATTAATTATTGTTGTAGACTGAGGAATGAACTCTGCATTTTCGTAATCTCGGTAGGTTTCGTTCGCTTTCAACTTTTCAATTTAGTTGGTTGTATTACTTATCAAAATTTAGAGAATTTTTTTCTAATAATAATTATGAAATAAAAAATGGAAATGGAAAAAAATAAATACGTTTAAAATATTCAAAACGGAGATCTGAGAAGTCTTTAGTTGCCTTCAAATTGCTAATCAAATATAGCAGATGGAAGAAGAAAAATGTTAATTTCTATCCACACATATAAAGAAATAATAAATATATACAAGTAATTATGTAAATTTTAAAACCCTGCCCTTTTTAAAAATTAGTGCTAATACTTTTAATCCATTGGAGATCTTTCTAATACATTACACTATTACGGTAATAAAAAAATTTTAAGCTCTTAGAAAAGCTTTACAGGTGTCACTGTCTAATTTTTTTTTTTTTTTTTTTTTTTTTTTAGAAATCTAATTTCGCTTAATATCATGTTTATGCATTCTTTTAATATGTTTATAATCTGATGTCTTGAATTTCACATTAGCAATCTATAACTAGTGGCTACAAAAGTCATTGTTTTAAATTCTTGAGTTGTTTACCTTTTCTCAAAAAGATGTGAACGCTTTTATAGATCTTCGAATATCAATGAAACGAATCTACCGAATCTTTTAACGTTTATAAACAAATCTATCCCAATTTTAAATTGTCAAACAATGATTTTTTTATTCAATTTGAAACTCTTTTATTTAAAACAAAAGAAAGAAAGTTTAAATAATAAGTATTTTAAGCATAATTTTGAATGAATTTACGTGGAATTTATTTTCCCGCTCTAAAAATATTTGGAAGAAAATCTTATTTTCTGAATCACTCTCGAGTCGATTTGTTGCTCGCATTTCAGGATTACTTCTCCTCTCACATAACTACTGAGCCCCCCCCCCCTTCTAATTTCTCCTTTATTTCTGTTTGGAATGAGCTATGTAATGATGGAGTTGAGCGAGTTCAAGGCCAAAATAAAGTTCACAATCTCTCAAAACCAGTTTCCAAATCAACAGTACACAAGGGTTTTTCTTTATCGTCATTATTATTATTTTCTTTTTTCTTCGCTTCAAACTCTTTCCCCTTTCTTTCCATCATCAAAATAAGAATAAATAGAATAAGATGAAAAGGGGAAAAAAATGTGATAATTTTTTTCCCCCGGTGTTCCACCTGCTGCTTTTCTGTATTCAGAGCCGCAAATTCTTCTCAGACTTCTGTATGGAAACAATATGGCGCTTTTTCATTCGAATTGTCGTCTGTCGTCGCGTATCTTTTGGTACAAGTTTCCATTCATTTTTATAATTTAGTTGAAGAATAGCAAAGAACGTAGTTCAATTAGAGTTTTGTAGGAACTAGTTGTTTCTCAAATCAGAGATAATTTCTAAAATGCGATAAATGGGATTCAAAATTTCAAAAGAAAAAAATCTTTTGCGCTGAAAGAGCTTTTATGAAAAGCTGAATATCCTTTGAAAGAACCTTTCTACGTTTAATTTTAGTCCTTCATTCGAATTCTAATACTTATTTTTATTTAAATAAATTTTATTTTTCGGATCAATCACATTTGTTTCTTTCAGACATTGGTTTTTTTTTATTTGCTTCTAATCACCATCTTAATTTACGAAATAATATTAATGGAATAGAGCATTGCTATTAATAATATTTCAATTAACATTTCATAGAAAATGTTCTTAAATCGAGTATCATTGATATATTTCCATTCAAAAAATGTATTAAATTTCATGAATGAAATTTAAATAAGTTCCTAATTTTAATATTCATTATGCTTCATAATCGTGTTGTTAGTAGGCGACTTTGTGTAAATTTATTCTGAGTGTCCACTTTCGTAATCATAAATTTCTTCACTTTCGATTATATTTATATGAACAATAACCTTTTTTCGCTTGATTGCATCAAGATAAATTCAGTTTTTGATGACATAAACATTGATCTTGAAAATAGAAGTAATAAATATACTCTAAATTGGTTTTTTGAGATCAAAGGAAAAACTTGTGCTCTATTTCTCATTATAAACATCTCTTGTCTCTCTTTTTTTCTGGCGGAGGCATTGAAATTTTTAATTAGTTTTGCTTTCGGGCTGCTGGACTTAATTAAAACCTCACTTGCCGCGCTTTCCAGGGGAGGTTAATCCTCCACCACTTGTTGCTATGGCGACGGAGGATCCAATTCACTGCCAAAGAGTGTTTCTGAATCAACGGACAGTATTCTTTTTTAAGCCGCCGGCCTAATTAATTCAGTTTAGTGATATTTAGAAGCAAGGGAATTTTCTGTATCGCCATGTTTCGATATTATATCAAGACATGAAACCTTTTGGGGATCTTCTGTCTCTTTATTTTCCTTTCTTTATAGATGTTGACTTGAGGGAGCCTGTAATCATTTATGATATGTAGTTATAGCCTTTATAAGTATAGATGCTCTATGTAATATGATTTTCTGGTACCTGGAGTTTAAACTGAAGTATAATTAAAAAGTATATTGATAGTAAAATAATTAAATTCTTAACGTGATTATTTCCTATTTACAATTAACTTAATAAAGAAAACTAGCCAGAACTTAAAAAAAATTGTTGCTTGCATAACTTAAAACTTATAACTTACACATAAATCTGTTGCTGCTAACCTCCTATTTTCGATCCCACCATCTGTTGTATTAAAAATACACGATTTTATGTTTGAATAATCATGAAAAGCATTTTGATTGAATAAAAATGTATCTGATTAAAATTTTGTGTCTAAAATTAGGGTCCATTGGTTTAAACACGCTATTTTTAGAAACCTCTTTCTAAGATCATTTAATAAAGCTCTCTGGCAATTATTACTTACATAAACATATATTAAATAATGTAATAATATTTAATTGTAAATGTTTAACTTTATATATATAATATTTTACCTCGTTATGTGGGAAAATTATGTGCACGTTAAATGTAATAAATTTGCCATGCCAAGTTTAATTTTTAAAATCTGTTGCGCATTATTAAAATTGGGAAAAGATAGGATGTTAGAAAGTAGAGTTATTTTATAGAGTTGTCCCATTAGTTGACAGTAGTTAAGTTGGTCCATGAAACTGCAAATTATTGTTAATTTGATATCTTTTTAAATTTATTTTTAAATAATGTGTGCATCCTCATTCCCTCCCCACTCCTTATATTCTGATCATCTGAAGATTTCGTTATACAAAGTTGATTAAAAGATATTTTTTTAATGAAAGCAGTCTAAATACATTTAAAAGTTGCGGAAAAAATGACCAGAGATGAAATTAACAAGATTTATCGTGTAGCATAGCAATTTAGGTTTCCCGAATATCTATCGCCATACCTTCGCAGATCTTAATTTTTAAAAAAGGGAACTCCGAATTTCGATGCTCGTTATTGAATCCCACCCCCGCTACATTCTGTGGGGAGAATGAAATTAATTTCTTTTTCATTGAAAAAGAAACTGCGAGCTTTGATCGAAAAACTGCGTGGGTAGTTTTTTATACGTTTAATCTCATTTCTAAAGAATGTGAGGAAATCTATTTTTAAAAAACGAAGGTGTTTTTTTTCCCCTTGGAAATTCTTTTTAATGAAGGAAGAAGGAATTCTTATCGACGAACATATTTTTTTGTATCAAAAGAAGTCGTTAAAAATAAATATTTAAAAAATATATTCATGTTGAATACTGAACATTGATTCAAAAAATTTTCCATTACCATAGGGGACATTTTAGTGCTCTTCATTATACATCACACCATTTTATTCAAAACGAATTGTGGGGAATAATGTTCTTTGTAAATGATTTTTGATAGCGAGACCTGTATTAGACATTGAATTATTTCCGTTTTATTCGTTTATTGTTATCGTTAATGACTTTCCATGTAAAAATATTTTGATATTCAGCTTATATTTTATAGCTACCACAATAAAATTTCTTAGAAGTACTCTAGCTCATTAGCAAACATAACTCAAAATTACCTTATAATTTACTTTCTTTTAACACATACTCATTTACTTGTTATTGTCTTGTCCATAATAAGCAAAAATTACCTATTAGAAGGTTATATAGGGATCATTCCATACGTTGTTTGAAGTATATTTGCAT
The DNA here is from genome assembly GCA_026543055.1 of Argiope trifasciata. Taxonomy (NCBI): domain Eukaryota; kingdom Metazoa; phylum Arthropoda; class Arachnida; order Araneae; family Araneidae; genus Argiope; species Argiope trifasciata. The sequence goes on from JAPMOQ010040198.1 coordinate 30,514, forward strand.
TGCAGTTCGTAATTTAATAGTTCATTGAATATGAAATAACTCGAATTTAAACTACTTTCACTATGAAAAGTGTTTTTTCTTCTTTAAATGACCTCCTCCCCATTTTGAGTAAACCGGATACGTTGGCTATAATTCGCTATCGGGTCAGTGCTCTTTGCTAACCGCAGAAAGACCTTATGGTTCGTGGTCTTATAAACAAAGTACCAAAACTGGTACCTTGCATACCATCTATCCATTTTATTATCTTC
>JAPMOQ010040204.1:0-55153 GCA_026543055.1 Argiope trifasciata
AAACAAGCCACAGATGCCCCTCTTTTGCCTCCACGGGAAACTAGTCCGCCACCATTGCCTCCCCGAAGGGACCTCTCGGGTGCTTCGGGGACTTTGCCACGAATGCATTCTGCTTCTAATTTCCCGCCTGTCCATAGGCCGTCTAATACCACTTGGAGCAATGTACCAAGTGAAGTGACTCTTCCCAGAAGGAACTCTGCTCTAGATGTTGCCAATGTGCCACAAACAGCACCACGTCGCCTTTCCCAGTCTTCGCTGAATGATGCTTCTGCAGTGGTGTCGCCAGGCGCACATTTTTCACTATCTCCTCTCCCGGTTGCCCATCATACTTCTGTAGGAGTTCTGGACAGTGCCATAGCATTGCTGCCTCCACCACATTCTAGTAGATCTACACCGCAGTTGCCTCCTAAGACACATAGGCAGACCCTTCTTATGAATAATCATGCTCCTAGGTAGCCTCTAGTTTTAAATAATATAAGAAACTGAAAGAACTTTGGAATTTATAGTAATTATCTTATGGTGTACATATTCAGAAACTATTTTCTTAGAATCAAAAAGTTTAGCCAGGTTTACTGGAAGATTCTCTGAAAGCCAGATTTTCTGTGGTGTCTTATTTTCATTTGTACATAGAGCATATATGCATGTATATATAAGCATTCTAAATCATATATGACAAGATGATTCCATAATAATTTTTGAAAATTGATTTCAGCCATTGCGTAGATTGAATTGCTCAAGGCAAAGATGATTTGTTTGTGTGTATATAGAATAATTTGTTGTATCATATGTTATTTTGAAAATATTAGTTGAATGTATTAATTGTGTACAGAAAAGATGATTAAAAATTGGAATTATATAAATAAAAGTAGTCAATCATGAATTTTGCTTTTACTGTAATTGTAATTTACTGTACAGCAAATTGAATTACTGTAAAAAATGGTTACTGGCTAAAAAGCAGGGATATTAACTGAGCCCATTGTATAGAAAAATAAATAAAAATAATAAAATTAAAAATAAACTTAATTAAAGAAAAAAATATTTTCACAGGTTGAAAATAAATGTGTATAAATAATACTGAGCACTTTTTTACGTGCTGTTTAATTTTTATAATATAAATTTAATAACGGGTATCACATTTGTAATGAATTATAATTCATGGTATAAAACAATTTGTCATTTTTGAATTCAAATTAAATTAGACACATTTTGCACTTACATTATGTGTTTTGTTCAAAGATTATATAAAATAACTTAAAACCATACATTATAGATTGCCATTCAGATTCAAGTCCATCAGCAGCATTGAGCCTTGAAAAAATGTAGTTATATGAAAAATTGTTATAAATAATAAATATTGACTTAATTAACATAGTACAAATCACTGCAAGAATTTCAACACAAGATGAAGAAAATTAAAATTGATATTATGATTTTCCTCTTTAATTTTCTTTTTACTAATCTTAGTAAATATTTCTCAATAATGATGACTTAAAAGAAGTTACTGATGTTTCTGAAGTATTTTTAGGATTAATTATGAGTTCTTTAAGAAAAATAATAAACGAAATTTTGTTGTGATTTCATTTGCATTTTAAAAGGAACATTTATAAAGGAACTAAAAATGAAACAGTGAGAGAGGTCTCCCTGAACTTTCTTCCATATTCTCTAATAAAGGTTCCAGAGAACATCTAGCCTGATTTTGGCAAACAATAGGAAATTTTAACATTTGATGTGAATATAGCATTTTTACTGTATCTATCATGCCATCTTTTGTGATTAATCCCTGATGTGTATTTAATAGGATCTGAAAATCAAATTTGTGTTTGAAGTGCAATTTTACTAACCACTAAAACAAAACGCATTTTTACCAACTGAAACAAAAATTAAAAAACAAACAAACAAGACACTAAATTTTTAGTTATAAATCACTTAAGCACTTTTTCATGGCTCTATAAACATTATTCAATAATGTTTTCTGAAGTAATTAACAAAGAAAACAAAAAATTTCGTTAAAAACATTATTTTGCGCTCATTCAGAAAATGACCAATTTTTTTCTTTTCTCATTTTTAATTAATTAAAATTCTTAAAAATGCATGAGGTGCATATTTTTATCCTTTAATAATTATTATGGTGAAATGCATCAGTTTTAAGTTTGAAGGTCTGCCATACACTGATCCATTGGACAGAAATCACACAAATTTGTTTTTACTATTACGCTGCTTAACAATTGCATTGGGACAGTACCCCTTCAAGAACTGGATTGGGACAGTATCCCATCAAGAACTTCTAGATAGTTTAGTTGGAAAGCATGGAGAACAAATGCAAAATGTGCATTAGTGTCCGTGGTCATCACACATCTTACTAAGGTACTCATGTCTGCATCATTCAGCTCTGAAGATTTATTTTTGTGGGGTTGTTTAAAAATCTTCTATGAAGCATTTTTATTTTTTCAGTTATTCGATGTGTCGATATAGGTATTATTTTACACTATAATAAATACCCATCCTCTCTACTAACTATGTACTTAGTTTCATTTCTTCAATCATTATCTATATTTAATTATTCCGAAAAACGTTACTGTTCGTTAACAACTGTCAAGCAGTGTAGTAATGATAATTTTAAATGAGCGTTATATACGGACGTTTTGTCCATCTAAAAAGCAACATAAAGGCATATGAAATAATTTTTTTCACGTCACTGTTCAAAAGTTCCTTAGAAAATTTAGTACATAATTACTTAAAATTCTTTAAAACGATTTTTAAAAAAATTACAAAAAAAATCTCCCGAAAAGTGTAAAAACTTATATTATTAAAGAAATACGAGGGCCATTCAGAAACTAACCTCCGATTGGTCACAGTGCGGGTAGTGGGGGGAGTAGCGCGCCATCTGTGCATTCACGCACTCAGCAGGTCAGTCGGCATCAAGCCGTAGTCGAGTGAACATCGTACCTGAGCTAGTTTAGTTTTTGTGGCAGTTTGAAATGTGTGCTGCAATAGAAAATCCCGCCAAATGTGAGGTGCGTGCTGTTATAAGGTTTTTTACAGCCAAAGGATACTCTGCAGCAGCTATTCATCGTGAGCTTTGTGCCGTGTACGGACCAAAAGTTATGAGTGAAGGAGTTGTCCGTGAATGGGTACGTTTATTTAAAAGTGGACGAGAAAACGTTCATGATGAAGAGAGGAGTGGTAGACCATCATTGGTGACTGACGAACTCGTTCAGACAGTTGATGCAAAAGTTCGTGAAAATCGACGTTTCACAATGGCGGAGTTGTCTACTGATTTTCCACAGATTTCTAAGACTCTTTTGTACGAGATAGTCACAGCAAGATTGGGTTACCGTAAGTTCTGTGCACGATGGGTGCCGAAAATTCTTACCGACCACCACAAAACTCAAAGAATGGCCTCTGCATTAGACTTTCTGTCACGTTATGAGGACGAAGGAGAACCATTGTTAAACAGAATCGTGACCGGTGACGAAACCTGGATTAAGTACGTGAACCCTGAGACAAAAGAACAATCAAAGATGTGGGCACATTCAGATTCGCCTATCAAACCAAAAAAAGCCCGGCAAGATTTTTCTGCCAGAAAACTGATGGCAAAGGTGTTTTGGGATGCCAAAGGGGTGTTGTTGGTTGAATTCATGGAACGTGGGACGACCATTAATCAAGACGTGTACTGTGAAACACTAAAAGCATTACGACGGGCTATACAGAACAAACGCCGTGGTATGCTGACTTCCGGTATCGTTTTTTTGCACGATAACGCCCGTCCTCACTCTGCTCGCAGAACAACAGCCCTTCTTGAGTCCTTCAAGTGGGACGTTTTCAACCATCCACCTTACAGCCCAGATCTGGCGCCAAGCGATTATCACCTCTTCATGCATATGAAGAAATGGCTCGGGTCCCAGCGGTTTGATGACGACGAAGAGCTCAAAGATGCGGTCACAGGCTGGCTCAAGGCACAAGCGGGTGATTTTTATGCAGAAGGAATTTCAAAGCTTGTGAAGAGATACGATAAGTGCCTCAATCGTAATGGAGACTATGTCGAAAAATAGTGCAAAGATGTAGTTGTAAGATGTATATATTAAAATATTTTTACTTAACTTGGTGTATTTTTTTCAATTAACCGGAGGTTAGTTTCTGAACGGCCCTCGTATAAAATGAATATGCATTCTAATTATTTCTAACATAAATTCTCTCAATGACTTCTTTAAAAAATTGATCATCAAAGTATTAGAAATTGTCAATGGCTGCAGGAGCTTGGTATTATTTTTTCTCTTCTTGTTACAAGGGACATAAAAGCACTGAAATTTCCATAACGATATCTATAAAAAAAATTTCTTGTCTTTCGATTGCTATGTCACTGACATGGACAGCTACATTGCTTGAAAGAACAATCGAATCAGGGGTCTATAAAGCATCTCTCAGAAACAATAAATTGGTCATCGTCGGATGAAATATCAAAGTCAATGGCATGTGTACAATGTGATTAGTGTGCTAGGAAGACTGATTGAGGGGCACTCTATAGAAGATTTTTTCGTCTCCCCACCCTCCCGAGCCTTCAGTATTTCTTTAGAAAGTCTCAATGAGGCTCAGAGCATGGTATTATTCTTTCCTCACATCGTGTTATTTTACGTTACAAAGAGACATAAAAGTACTGACGTTTGTCTCTAAGATATTTTAAATATCTATATTTCTTTGGCCCTCGGTCGCCACACCAATGACATTTAATAGCCACATTCCTTGGCTAGAGAGATGCATTAGATGTCCATGAAACAGAATTTGCTATAAAGGATATATGACCCCAAACCAGTGGCAGGGATCATCTCGAAACTTTCTCGTAAACTCTTGAATAAAAGTGTTATCCCAGAGAAGTGCATATTACTAATGTGATGAAGCATACACATTTGGCATTATTAAAGAATCTATTGTGTCATCCTTGGCGATTAATTCCCGGCATGCGGCTAACAGTATCCGAAAATTCAATTTGTGTTATGGATGAATTTTTCTCAACTGATCGGCACAAAATTTTTTTATTCAAAGCAACACTCACAACACTTCTATTCAAAACAAAAGTCACAAAATTTCATACCAAATTTAATATATTTAAATCACTGTGTGTGTGTTTTTAGTTACCACATTAGTATGTTTCCAAAAATATAGACAAACAGACGCTGAAGCTCTTATTGAATTTGGCCCAAAATTTGATAGCTGCATCCAATATAGATGCTAAATCTGTGTACCGAATTTTATCTATCTAGTTCACTTTGTAATTATTGCATAATCTGATGTTCGAGCAGCCGGACAGGCAGACTTTTTTTGAATGGATTTTGTTCAAAATTTTATAGAAATCAACGAATTTGGTAAAAAGACCGTATAGCAAATTTCGTCTATCTAGTTCAAAGCGCTTTTATCACAGATAGACAGGTATTTTCGAAAAATGTGTTTTTTGACGATTATAATACTCCCTATATTACTTTATAATACTCTCTATATTGACGATTATGATACTCTATACTCTCTATATGTATGCGAAGTAAAAACTATCGTAAATAGTTTTAATCTATATGGATTATTGACATTAGCATTTAAAATGTGCTCATGATCAGATTGAGCCTTGGATAATTAAAAAACACAAGTGGATTTCATTGAATCACATTTTCAGGTGTTCTGAAGTAAAGGCCCAGTTTAACAGTGAATGAAGCCCCATGGGAGCATGCATTTAGCTTTTTGACAAAGCTACATGCAATATTATACAAGCGACTATATTTATACAATATCTAATAATTATTATTTGTCAGATTTTTTGCTGTAGAAATTCATTATGTTGGTGTTCAAAAAAGACAGTTTAAAAATACATTGAGTTGTCAAACAATCTAATTAAAAAATTAAATAAGTGAATTAAATCGTCGTTCATGGATCTCAGAGAAATGATAAAGAGATAAGAATATTAAAATTCCGATGAAAAGAAGCAATGTATGACATTGTCACTCCACTGAAACCACTTGTCGCTTGTATGAAATCAAAAATTTCAACTATTCTTTTAAACAAAAATATAATAAATTCATGTGGATTAATAAATCAAGGAATCATAAGCACACAAACAATTTAGCTTAACCCATATTAACTTCCTTCTAAAATGCTTTTTTATTTCCTGATCCAATTCCACTCACAATTTTTAATTAATTATTTCAACCACTAGTTCTGAAATTTCTGAAGTCGCCAAGTTTTCACATTCCGACTGAAGGGATAAAAAATTGTCTAGATAAGCGAATTCTGTTTAAAAGATACCTAGATTCCTTTATTTAAATCGACATGAGTAATGATATCCCTACTAAAATCCCACAATATATATTCATAGGGAAAAATATGTTCTCTCTTTCCCTCTCTTTTTACGCTCTTCTACCCTTGTATCGCTGGTGAACGGACACTAGTCTGTCATCGCTTCTTATACATAAATCATGCCTCCCAGGATGGAATAAAACGAAGTATAAAAATTCAAAATGTCCTGTCTCTTTGGCCACGACTCACGTTAAAATTATATGCTTACATATCTGTGCGTAAAACTTCTTTTGTTATTTTATAATAAAAAATTAATTAATAAAAAAACTAATCGGTACAGATAAATAAAAAAAGGAAAATAATTATTAAGATAATGTGAAATTAATTCATTCAGTTACTTTCTAGGCATGTGACACTAACTCTAAACATAGGCATTACTAGTTCCAAGGTGATTGCAGTCGGGACATTCCTACTGTTCTGTTTTATACTGTTATTCTTAGTTAAAGAGTTTTGTAAATGGAGATGGTTTAAATTATTAATGTCTACAATACGTGTTTCATAAGAATTTTCTTTTCCGATTTGAATTTTCATTTTTTTTAATGGAACCTCATATCATTTAATTAATGACATAAATTTATTTTGTGGACAGCTTTATAAAATGGTTACAAGTGACTGTAATTTCAACAACTATACCTTTATAATCCTAAGGTAATCACTGATGGTGTGTAAGCTCCGGATCTAGAACTTCGACCACTCGACACAGAATTTGTCCGACTTGAAGAGAGCCTTGAGCCAAAACTCAGCGAAGAACTAGTTCGTGAAGATATAGAAGACCAAAATCTTGCTGGAAGAGGAAGATGGGCCTGGACACATAAAAAAATGCATTAAAAATCTAGAAAACAACTCAACGTGGCCAAATGAGGCATAAAGTTTGAGAAGGTTTGTGAATTGAATAAGTTTGATTTGCACAAAGACAACAATGAAACTTGTGCAATTGTTCTAAACAAATTTTTTTTATAACAGTTGTCATTTATAAATATTAGGGTGTTTTCATAAGTTTCTGTCCTATTTCTAATATGAAATGGATACACAATATTTAATGTTTAAAACATTATTTATTCTGTAATATAAGAGCCCGTTTGCTCTATTACCTTCTTCCATTTCTCAAGAAGCCTCATTATGTCTTATTTACAAAATTATTTTGTTTTGGACAATAAATAATCCTCGAGATGAGCTTTTATTTCACTGCAAAAAGTAATAATCAGATGGAGAGAGATCTGGAGAGTATGAAAGATGCAGCTAAACACCCTAGTCAAATTGTAAGAGTTTCTCTCTTTCTAATAATGAAATAATGGTCACGTATGAAAAACAGCGCCTCGTCTTTTCTGGCTTTTTTTGTTTGTTTGTTATGGCAGCGTTTAATTGATCTAATTGATGACAGTATTTTGTAAGAATTTATCGTTTCACCTTGAGGGAGGAGCTCGTAAAAAATGACGCCACAAATGGACAAAGGAACTTTTTATGGAGTGTAGTCTCGGCTTTGCGACAGTTAAAGGCCTATTGTCCTTACATCAAGTGAGTTTTCTATGCATATTTTTATATTAAATCCAAGTTTCGTCTCCAACGATCTCGTTTCCATGCAGTAAATGTCATGTTTCGACATCCATGTTAACGCTGTGGATGAAAGTCTTAAAAGAGACTGTGACGCAAACGAAATGTTCTGTAAAAGAGTCCTGGGACGATTGAAATCGATGGCATAGACGGGTAATACATAAACCTGAATGTTTTCATAAGCAAAGCCAGAAAAGGAAATTCATAGTGCGACAAAAAAAAAACTTTTAGGATACCCAGTTTATAATAGTAATTACTTTTAAAAGCAAAAGCAAATCAGTCTTCACAAGACTTTACAGTTCAAACTCCATAACTCTCTTATAGAGCACCGGAAAACTCAAAACGCGAAGCAGGAAATCGATAAAAATTTCAATAATTTCATTTCGGCCGAAACTAGATGATCGCATGTCACTCTTACTCAACGAAAATAGAACAGTAATTAATAGATCGGGTTTTGCACTCTCGGAAAACTTCCGGATTTTTTGAAAAAAAAAAAAAAAAAAAGGTTCCTCGATACCAAGTCAGCATGTATGTCGTCAACTTGGCGACGAAAACTTTATACCAAGAAATATGTCCACTTTATAAAATTTCTGACAATAAGCATTTTTGGTTCCTATTTTTTGTCACTGTCTTGACGAAAATTAATGGAGTTTGGCTTACTGTTCAATTATGTTGCCCTTATTAAATGACATGGCCGCATTAATGCTGTTCAAAGTGATTTCCTGGACATCTGAAACCTTACTTCCTTCTCCCGCCTTATTATTAATTAAAAAGAAAAATAAACAAAAGCGGTAAGCTTTTTAAGAAATTGATTGTAGTCTGCTTCTAAAAACCTTGAAATACAGAAAAATCGCCAGAATTTTCCCTTTATTTTATTAAATAACGAATTTCCGAATTTGTGAGAGATGACTTATTTCATTTAGACCAATGATACAGTAAATTGTTGATTATTTTCGGCATTGGATGGTGTGGCAACGCGAATAACCCGCAAAATGGCTACGAAAGGACAGAAATCAATAGGAAAATATTTTAGAAATAAACTACACATACAATTATAAACTAATATGTCTATAATAGAGGGACTATCTATACATATATGACGTTTCTGCATTAACAAGTTTGTCTTTTTATCTTTATCACACATACATAGAAAATTGCACTTGACCTGTTCCATATTTGTGAAGATGCAATTTCATAATGCCATTTTTATTCAATTCCTGACATGATAGATTGAATACATTTAAATATTGTTGATGAAAAATACTAGTTCAATACTTTTAGAACCTAATCGATTAATTTTATTAAATTAATGTTTAAAAATATTCGTGTCACCTGGTTATGAAATTAAGAAAAACAACCATAAAATTTATTATACCGTATTATACAAAGGGTGCTCAAATAAAAATGCACGAAAGCAAAGCATAAGCAAATATGTTAACGTCGTAATAACGTAACCGTTAACATATTTGCTTATGCCGTTATGGAAAATATAGCGAGACATCAAGGGATGTGATTGAGTCTCCGGTGCAGACAGGAGCATGCACGTGTGGTGACATATTAATAAGCCAGTAACAGCCGCTAGACATTAACGATCGCTTTTGTCGAGTGGTTAAGTTACTGGACTTCAAACCCAAATATCGCAGGTTCGATCCTTGGCGGAATTCAACCTACACATTGGCACAATTCCAGCCAACACTACCGCCAAATTGGTGACTCAGACAATGAACGTTCAAACAGCTGGAGTGGCGCCACCTACCCACAGCAAACGCAACCAACACGAAGTACACAATCCAGTCAACACTATCACCACACACTGGCGCCGTATGCACAGGAGAGAGCGGAGGCTCCTATAAAGAGGGCCGTCCAAGGTCAGCTTCTTGTTGAGTTCCTCGAACACAGAAGAACCCTTTTTTATGTGCATTGTGAGGCACTATGAAGACTACGCGAGCCCATCAAGGATAAAAGATCGGGGCTACTCACGGATGGTGTGGTTCTGCTTCGTGATAACTCGCGACCACACGTCTCCATGGTTCCACACGAGGAATAGACCAAGTTCAAGAGGGAGAAGCTCGACCATCCCTCCTACAGCCCAGAGATGTCGCCCTGCGATTTTCATGTGTTTGATCCCCTGAAAAAACATCTGAAAGGGAGGCGCTTCAACTCGCACGGCGAACTCTAGGGAGTTGTGAAGGACTGGGCCTCGTCATAGGAATTTCGGGAACAAAGAATCATACGGCTCGTTAATTAATGGGATATTTGTGCTCAGACCTATGGTGTGTTACTTTGTATAAATATAGCCATAGTGTCATTTCGTATCTTTTCATTTATACACCCGCTGTAAACAAAGTCTGAAAAAAAATTAAAATAATAATAATAATAATAATAATAAACCTTCTGACTTTTATGCAAATAACAGGTGCTTTTGAAAATCCTTTTTAACTTTGCTTGTTTTGTGTTAAAAGACTGCACTAAAACTTATTTAAAATAATATTTAATTTGCTGAGACATTATTGAATTATATTACGAAATCCTTTCGATTCATTGAGGATATGTGGGTAATGTACGTTAAAGATAGCATCCAAGATAGATAAATCGATTCAATTCAAAATGGATATGAGAACTTTACAGATAATGAAACAAAATGTAGAAGGTTTTAACAAAAGTGGAGATTTATGATCTTGATACCGTACAGATTTCAAGATATAATTTATTCTTATTAGACAAAAATACAAATGTTCTGAGAATAGAAAGCCCTTGAAAAGATCCAGGTTGTAAGGATTTCAGATATAATTTATTAAATAGCTTGGACAGAATTTCATTTGTTACTAGGATGGGATTATAAAATAGGCAAAGTGGGGTCCCATAACGGTAGTGGACTACAATTAATATCTTTGGTTGCTAACATAATAAAAAGTTTTAAATGCACTTTGCATATTATTAAATTGTGGTGGAATGTAGATTATTATGATCTGTACAGGAAGCAACAGGACTTATGTTTTCAGGAACATTTCTTTAATGACCACATTCCCACACGGAACAAAGAAAAAGACCAGACATGACAAAAAAAAAAAAACGCAGGTTAACAGTATAGTATCACATATTATGATTAAGCTTGCAATGCGCAATGCATTATGGGATAAGATATGGGATAGTTTATCAAGCATCGCCATCTAGTATCCAAAAGAGAAGAGTTATGTAACTGCTACAAAATTTAAAATTATCCGCAATTCAGTGATATGGAAAGCAAAAGAACAAAGCAGATACTAACCTCTTGACATAGCTCTTGTATCTTGGCAGCTATTTCTGGCATAGATTTTACAGTAGAATTTAATAAATCGAAAACAATCCTTCGCACTTCTCTCAAAAGATGTATTCTTATATCCTGAAAATAATATAAAACATTCTTAGTTTTTTCAATTTATCATATCTCTACTAATACTTAAAATAGTATCTATTCACGTTTGCGTTCTACAGGACAGATCATTCAACTTAGAGCTACTAAACTAGGTACACACAGTTAATATTTGCTTAACGAGCATCTTTCATAACATATAATTCAAACAAGGTGGGAAAAAAATAGGAGGGGAGGGGTTAAAAATTGTTTATTTTAACAAGCGATGTATCGCAGAATCACGAGGAGGCATCATGACATCACACGCAAGATTGGCCTTTATTTTGGTTATTAGTCTGTTTCAAAAGAACCATAAAATCTGGATGGAAGAAACCTTGGTAGAGTTGTCAAACGAGACTCCGAGAAATTTGAACAAATGCAATTGAAGCCTTAATCCTCGATATACTGTTTCTAACTAAGACTACGGGGCTGCATATGGACAACAACAACATCGATGAGCTGCTGGAGAAACATAGTCAAAACTATCGTAGAGCTTATGGAGCTGCATTATACGTCACAGTAAAATATCGAGAATGAAATTTGGTCAGGAGAGGAAGAAACAATAGTCATAGCTGAGCATACAACTGAAACAGATGCTGAAAAACCCCTTCTTATAATTCAAAAAGGGCAAAGATTTTAATTATGTAAAGAAAGCAAAAATTTTAATGATGTCTTTATACTGACCGATCAAATAAGAGAGTAGAGTTTGGATTTGGTACAGGTTTAACATTTATAGAGTAGATTATAGATGTGTGCATATATAGTGCAGTTTGAGCCAGATCCAAACGACTCAGTCGGTCTATATTTTCAGAAATATATAAACCCAAAAAACTCATTGACTTAAATGTATCCCATTTGGTATGGAATTTTGTGACTACATGTGTAGTTATGTGTCAAACTTTTGCTTCAACTGTTGGGAAAAACGCGTCGAAAATACTGATTCAATTTTCGGATATTACGAACCACATCCAAAGGGTGAATCACGATAGATCTAGAAAAAATGTTATATCCACGCCAATTACTTCAATTAATATTTCGTAAATATTGTACACCAATTCCAAGCAAGACATTGTTTGTGATGACACTTATATTAAAGAGAAAGCGTGAACTTTTACGAAAACCACTCTTGCTGGTTCATCTTCTGATGTCTTAATCCTGACCGATCAAATAAGAAAGTAGAATTTCTGACAATTCGTTTATTTACAGCTATATATTTATACAAGAACAACTTGTTCTAATCCAGGTTAACATATTTGATATTTACACCCTTTGGAGGTCGATGTTATTTACACAACAGTAGAAGGTTGAAGGTTTATCGCAAAAAGAGTTCTCCATCAATTCGGAGAAATAACAACATAAGAAACTAACAAGTTGTTAGTCAGCAGTCTGGATTCCAAGAAGACTCTCCACTTCCTTAAAAAACCTATATTTTTTCTGTCCAATCTCCACCTTCTCATTTCCCATTCGTCCACTTGAGTTCTCTATCGATGCCCTCTTTTTCGAAATATTTATTAAAATCTTTATTAATCAAAAGCGTTTTTTCATAATCAATTAATGTCATGGAAAAATAATAAAATAATAACTAATAAAATATTAAAACACACGACTTTTAATACTTACTTTCTTAATTTTGACTTTCTTAAAATTATTAAAAACTATTTTTTCAATGCTTTTTTTCCTATTTTAAATTAATTTTCAAGAAATATTTTTTTTGTCATCTTATTTATAAATATGTTTCCTATAAAATAAACATAAAATGTAACATGCACAAGCACATTATGCTTGCATGAGAAAAAATAACTTATTTTTTCCTAGTTTTGACAACTTACTAACAAAAGCTAAGATTGAATGATTCAATTAATTCTCCTTATAAGAAAACAATAATTTTAAGAATATTCATGCCTCCGAGATGAAATAAATATAAAATATAAATTAAAAAAACAAGAGTGAAATAGGCAATTTTTTTGAAAATATAATTGTTATTTTAATTAAGAATTCAATGAAATGTTGGTGTTTTTCTTCAATAACTTCAAAACTATTACAGCACAATTTTTTTTATCATCTTAAAATTCAAATATATGCATATTCAATGATATTAGTTTTTCTTGTATAATTGTACAATTTTTTTTAGTTTCAACTAATTAATAAAAATTTATAAATTATTGATTTATATAATAATAATAAAATTATAAAAAATATGAAAAATGAATAAAAATAAAAATAATTAATTTAAAAAATTAATTTCTATATAACGTATGTGAGAAATTTTTTTTAAAGAACAAAGAAAACGTTATATGATAAAAAAAACAAAAAAACAAGCAATTTATGTCTATATATTTAATTCAATTCCTACTTAGGTCAACAAATTTTTTTTATATTTTAGGAACTTTTTATTAATTAATTATCAAAAAATAAATAAAATACTAAGCATCAAAAAATTATTGATTTTCGCAAAAACTGAATTCTCATTCTTCGACTTCATGTGAAAAATACTGAAATCATTGCATTTTACCGATTGAGTTACGGCCTGTTGATTCCACTTTTGTTTACTAACAGCTAAAACTCTATTTAAAGAGTTTACAAATTAATTAAATTTAATAATTGAATAAATATTTGAAAAAGAAATCGCATTAACATCAAGTATCATCCGCTTCAAGTTTAAAAAATGTATTTGAACTGGAGTGAATGAATAAAAAGTATTTTATCAACGATTGAAAATTTGAATCAGATATATCTATACTTATAATAAAGCTCAATGTGTGTGTGTGTGTGTGTTGGCGCTCTCCAGGCCAGGCAGTTGGACCTACAGCTACCAAATTCGGTACATATATACCTTGGAGGTCCGGAAATGTGCACCTCGGAGCCCTTTTTTCGAATTTTTCATTAGAATTTGAATTAATTAAAATTTAAGCGAAATCTCGACGTTTTTCCGCTATAACTTCCGAAAATATTATAGCACAAACATGATTTTTATACCAATTTAAAGATTAAAAAAATTAGCCTTCTAATGGTATCAGTGTTTTAATGTATAACTCAAGCTTCTATTTTTAACGAATTTTTAAAGAAATATTTTAACCATGTTTTTTTAGCACGTGACTAGATAAAATAAAAGAATGCCGGAAGCTCAAATAAAAAAAATTATCATCGCAAAATAAATCTAAAGAAATGCACCTTTCAGCACGTGACTGGATAAAATAAAAGAAATATAAAATGTGATATTTTCTTTGAAAAATAAATGCAAAGCAAAGGTTTCTACAATCGTTTGCAATATCTATATCATTAACTCAATAAATCTTCTTTATTTACGGTAAACCTGATTGAATTTAGACAGGATATGCATTGAAGTCCCGACTTAATGGCATATTTCTATAATCGTTTGCAATATCTGTATCATTAATTTAATACTTTTTTTCCCTTTCTCGCTTTCTTTAAAAAAACATATTTAATGTTTTGGCAACATCATCGAAATTTTTTTTTAATATTTTGGAAGCATAACCGATGATTAAAACTGACATTTATAAAATTAAAGAATATTACTAGAAAGAGGTGTACTTTTAGAACTTTCCATCCATCATCTTAAAGAAAATATTAATTTCAGGTCAATCAATGCCCGGAATTACTTCAAGGCTAATGAATATGTAATTTAATTGAAAATTTTAGAACGCTTTACTCATGGCGAACTAGCTGGTCGCCAAAGGCGGCTAGTAAATAAATATAGATAGAGAGAGTGTGAATTAATCATAGGAAATGAATAAAGTATGAATGTCATGGCTTACTTCTTCGATTCTGGGATAAGCTGAATTATTTCTGACATCTAAGCTCAAACGAGAATTATTTCTGACAGCTCTCTGAATTTTTATGTGCAAATCAGACAAGTCTTTAGATAATGATTCGCTTTCAGTCTGTCTGTCTCGCAATTTTTCTCGTAATTCACCGCTGAAATTTTGCTCCTTCTCTAATTTCTCAGTTTTGTTTTTCACGCTCTCCTCCAACTTTTTCACTTCTTTTTGCTGAGTGTGTAGTTGAATGGCTATTGCTTGGCCTTCGTTTTCTACGTTTTTTAGCATTTCTCCATCTTCAGCTGAAATTGTATATTTAAAGAATTAATTCTAAAAAAAATAAATAAAATTTGGCTTGCTATTAGACTATTCAAAACAATTAATGGTTCAGACTTCTTCAAAGTAAAATTATTTTAAAGTGGAAATTAATTGAAATATTAAGGCGCGTGACTACATTGAAAAGTCGTTTATTTTGGAATTATAAATTTTTTAAATTTCATATTTTTAATTTTTGAGTTAGTTTTTTTATAAAATAGTTAAAATTTTATTTCTAAGTCTATTTTTTGAGCAAGTTACACTTATTTTTATATTTGCATTTACAAGCATTTTATATTTGTACTGTAATATTATTTTACGTCTTTAGATGTTATTTTCCTACATTCTAATTTTTACGAAAAACCTCATAGATACTTTTTAGATATATTATTTAGATTTTTTTAATACATTTTTGTTCAAATTTGACATAATAATTTATCAATCAATATGTTCTGCAGCTCCTGAACTAGACAACAAGTAATCTATTCATTCTGAAATATTTTTAATTGTCTTAATACCTTGTATGTTTTAGTTCCAAAGGGAAAGAAATTGAGAATTTTGCGTTAATTATCAGCTGAACCCCCATATTTAAAGAACGGATAAAAATATTTTTTAATTTTTAGTTGAAGAGTTAGATAATATATTTTTTCAGCTTTCTACAAAAATTTAAACAAATCACCTAGATAAGTCTCTAAACTAGAAGAATTTTGTTTTGTACTTCATTTTAATCAAAAAAAAGTCCCCTTTTCAAATTTTTAAAAGACTGATGCTACTTATCTGATATGTTTTAGTTTTATAGATATTTATTTCAATCTTTTTAATGCAAATATTTAAAATATAACTATTTTCGAGGATTTCTCAAAAAAAAATTATCCCCAATAATCGCATAGTTTGAAAAAACATTATGGGAATCAACTGAATAATCCCCGCCGATCTTTATCGCAAGAAAGGAATGATCTCTTTCCCATATAAACGTTATAGACTTTGGCCTTGAATGCGATGTGTACTCAGGTTCTTATTTCTGAAACCTCACATATCCAGGAATGAGGATATTTCTTCGAAGTATAGTGAAGAAAACCATGTATGCATTTTGAACTACTTTTGTGTCGTATCACACACGCGCACACACACAACAAATTATTATAATTTCAATAAAAATATGATATACTAAATTCCGTTTAATTCTGGACTCGATTTCGCCTTGTTAAAAACAAGTGTAAATTGAAAAATATTAGTAATGAACAGATAAGTTGTAATATGAACACTGTAATACAGCAAACTATTTCGTATACATGTTAAACCAAATGGCCTCATGATTTTTAAAAATTTAAATGCCTAGTTTGAATGTAATCAATATGTGATTCGCATCTAAATATTTTCTCCTGAAAACTGCCCAGCGAAACTTTTTTCAATATTCTTTCGTTTAGAGAAAATAAAAATTTGATAGAAAGATATTTCTGTATAATACATTGCAATGAAATATGAAAATACGAATTTTATAACTTCAAAAAAATACTTAAAGTACAAAAAATTTTGAAAGTCATTTTATACTTACGATTGATGCCAGGAGGGTGTAGAACTTGACGGAACTGTTCATTTGCTGCATTGATTAACCACACAGTGTTCCTCAGAGCAGAAAGTTCTTCCTCATTTTTTAAGACTTCGGACATCAATTTATCTCGCTTTTGCTCTAAATCTCTCTTTTCATTATCAGCCTGGCAAGGATTAAAAAAATTTAATAGACAGAATTATAATATAAAAATATTTAATCTTATTAATGATTCAAAATAATAATTTTCTAATAAAAATGTTTTTACTTAAATTTTTTTGAATATGGAAGAATATAGACTTATGCCGGGTTTACACTCAGCCGGTTATAAGATGGCAAGTAAGCAGCGCTTGCGCAGAAGCGGACTGATTTATGTTTGCCACAATTTTATAAGATAAATTCAGGTATTCCATGTTTGGCTTAAATTGCCGTTTTAGCGTCCCCTTTTTTTTTCTTTTGCATTGCGTTTCGTATTAAAGTAATGGAAATTTATAAAAAGGAGCTTCATAAATAAAAAAGGGTTAACTTACCTAAATTTTTCAAAACTATAGGGAAAAAATGGCAAATAAAATGAGGGAAAAATACAAACACACAAATTTGCATCAGTAAGAACATATGGCAAGAAATGTCGGAACTAGACATTGATAAATGATCAATTTTTTTTTGCAGCAGAAAAACCACTAATGGTTGTTATCCCGTCGGGACAATTACTTGCCATTGACCGAACAGCATTCTTCAGCCTTTCTGCGCATGCGCTGCCTACTGTTCGGCTTATAATTGGCGGAGCATAAACCCGGCACTCGGATCAATGCTCCCCTCCATTCAATTAATTGAAGAAACCATATAATTTCATTTCAATTAAGTTCGAAAATGAATTTGTTCCATCAAAAAATTAATGGTGTTGGTCTCCCAGAAATGTTCACGTATTATTAAATTAAGACTTATCTTAAAAAAAAGTCTTATCCTCCTTTTTCACCTATAAAATTGGGATGTTGGGACAAGCTCGTGAAGCTCCTAAACCCTACAAGTGCTCATATTTTTATTTTCCAGAACCCATCAAAAGAGCATTGTGCATTTAAAATATATAATAATAATAAAGAAATCTGAATCTGAATATGCGTTTAGATGCCAATTTTTTTTCGACCAATGAAAATAAAATTTGACATAAAACTACACTTTTAATAATAAGATCACAAACCAAATTTCATTTATTTAAATTGCTACGTTTTTGAGTTATCGCGTTACATGCATACGAAAATATAAATCCACAGACGATTAACCTTTTGATAGATTTGGCTCCGAAGTTCATAAGAATCTTTACATTAGATGCTATAAAAGTGCATCAAATATCATTTACCTCATATGATGCGTTTTCAAATTATTACGAACTGCGGAAGTACAGACCGATCCACAATCGATTTCTTGACGGATTTGGTGTAAAATTTGATGTAAATCCACAATTTAATTGCTAAAAGTGTATGCCAAATTTTATTTATCCACTTTTTTACTTGTTTAGATTTATAAAAAGCACTCTATTTTTATAGAAAAATTCTACTAACTAAACTCGATTTGTATCTACACACACAAGAAATAAATTTCAATAAAATGTATAGTTGGGAAAAGAGTACAACGAAAAATTGCTTTATTTTAATAATGGTCACTAAATAACTGATTTGCATTATAACATCAAATAAGCGATTTATATCGTACACATGGAAGAGAAAATTCAGTAAAATGCTCAATTATAAAAAAAAGGAGTGAGAATTCATTAAAAAATATTAAAATAATAAAACAGTTTTCTTAACTTTATTTTTCCTTCCTAATGACATTTAAATCAGAATCGCTGATAATATTATTCAATTTAATGACAAAAACAAGAATGTTTTCAATGTTATTTGCTATACTGATGGCAGTAAAATTAATAGTGGAGTTGGTTTCGCATTTGTTTTTTTCAGAAGTGGTATTGAATCCGAGCACTTTCAATTCAGAATTCGTGATGAATGCACAGTTTTTATAGCTGAACTTTTTCATATGAAATTTAAATTCGCCATAAAACGGGTCACTGAACAAAATAGTGTAATCTTAAATTATCTCATTTGTACCGATTCTCTTTTGTCCTTGGATTCTCCGAAGTGTATTTTTTTGTTCAACAACATAATCATCGAGATTTAAAAGCAAATAAATTGCCTGGAAAATGAAAATATCTCGATCGTTTTTGCATTTTTTTCGTGGACATACGGGCATTTATGGAAATGAGCTGGCCGATTGGCTTGCAAAGACTGACACTAAGAGCAAGATCAACATTGACTTTAACAATCCTAAATCTTTTTACATGAAGATTATGAGAAAAAAACATGGTAGAGTCTTGGAATCAAGACTATCTCATTTCAAATAAAGGGAGCTTAAAAACGAAATTTTTTCCATCCATTAATAAAAGACTGTTATGCCATCATTTTTATATTAATTACAGAATAACCAAATTTCTTTCTGCTCATGGTAACTTCAAAAGTTATTTGTATAGATTTAATTTGTCTCCATCATCTACCTGTGATTGTATAATTTCTGTGAAATATTGATGGCGAGGAAAACGTCGAACTTGTCTCCTTCTATGTTCTATGTTTGCCGGAAAAAGACAGAACCGTAAGACTGGCTTTCAAGGGCATTGATATAAACTGGCCTCCAGATTTTCATCAATTTGTTTCCACCAGAAGTGTTTTTGAAAATTTCTGTACATTTATTATTGACACCTGTAATCCTTCATAAATGTTTATTTTTTTTTTCTTTTCTTTTTGTTATGTGTTGCATACTTACTTTTGTAAGCTCCGTGTGATACTTTGTGGTGCACGGGAATTTATAAATATTTCAATAAAAATATAACATTAAAATAAGTGATAATTCAATTACAGAAGACTCCTCGAGCATTTTGAAAATATTAATTGCTGCTTTAAGCAGCAGATCATGGGGATTCAAGTTATTATAACTTTGAGATCAAAGATATAAATTTACTAAAATTAGCTCATTTATTAAACATTTAAATACAGCTGAATACATTACAAGAAATTTTGTAAATTACTTCTATAGATTTTTTGCAAACCCACAGAAAAATTCAGAAAATAAAATAATTACCTTAATGAGCAATTCAGCTTCAATACTTTCGCCAGGTTCAGAGATACCTAGTGTATCCAAGATGATTTTATACCTAAAGAAAACAAACCAAAATTTCCTGCGATATTAAAATTGTAATTGCAAGAAAACACATGAAATTGCATGGATTTAAGTCATCGAGTTGTCGAGTTACCCTGTTGACATGCATGCAAAAGTACAAAACGGCAGATGGTTGATATCTCGAAAGTTTCCCCTTCTGGTTGTCTTCGTTTTATTGTTATTATATTTATCTACATTCGGATAGCCATACAAATAGACTTCCACTGGATGAATTTCGTTCAAAATTAGATGGAATCTCCAAATGTGATGTAAACTTACAACAAATTTCATCCATGAAGCTCAAAACGTTTCTTAGTAGTTGTTGTTATAGACAGACATAATGCCAAAAATGTATTTTTCGAACTCAGGGATGCTTGAAACTCTGGAGATTCTTCAAAATCTCCGGGTCTTCGAACAGCCGGACTTCCTCGGAACAGATTTTATTCAAAATTTGATATCTGTAAATTGTTGTAAAGAAAATATATTAAATTTCATCCATTTGGATCAAAAGGTTCTCGAGCTGTCTTTGTCACAGACAGACAGACAGACAGATGGACGGACATTTTCCTAAAATGCGTTTTTCGAACTCAGGGTGGTCTACAATGTAGAGATTTGTCAAAATCTCGAATTTTTCGATGGTTGCTATACTTTCTCTATATTTAGTATAAGTAAAAAAAAGTATGTAAGAAAATTAAGGAGCTTAGCATTAAAGTATGAATTACTACTCAAATAAGTGATATAAACATTCATCAATTTTTAAAAATTTTGTTCAATGGTATTATAGCCGGCTAATTCATAAAAAACATTTAATTGCTTAATTATTACATTGTTTATAAAGAACAATTAACACAAAGAAAGTAAGGAACAAAAAAGATTTTCAAATCCACTATGAAAAATAACCTGTAAAGCTAATGTAAAATAATTTAGACATAACATTGTGAAATGAAAGATATTCATTTCATAAAATGAAATGTATAATAATAAAAAAATAAAAGACACACACAAAGTAATTGCAATATTTGTTTAGGCGAACAACACTTTTCATGTATAGCAAATGAAAATCAATTACTTGGCTTGAAGCTTCATCACTTTATCTTCGCTTTCCAACAATCTTTTCTTCACGACACCACATTCATCTATTTCTGTACGCATCTCAACTTCTAGTAATTCATTGCAATGCTTCAATTCTTCAGTCCTTTCTTTCATCATCTATTGTAAGAAAATAAATCACATAAAATAGTTTTACAAATATCAGAATCCTTAAGTTGTGTAAACATATATATCTAAGATAATTTTATTAACTTCGCAATCAGACATATTAAAAATTATTTTTAAAAAATTAAATAGCATCACAAATTTATCAATAAATTCTTAATTTGGATATCCAAGGACTATGCTTTTTTTAAGAAGGAATTTAAATAAAATTCTTGTGTTCTGTTCTGAAAATAACAGTAATGAATGACAGTTTTTTAAAGGCGAATCAAAAATAAGTCAACTCACATTTCATAATTCGTTGTAGCAACAGCTAATTTTTTAATCAGCATTATTTTTCAAAATGGCCAATCAGTATTTTAATGGCTATCATGGCAAAATCTTCTTTATAGCTTCAGAACAAAGGTTTCAGGTGAGTAGCAACTCACATGCATAACTGTCTTCATTTATTGATCAGAAACGTATCCCCCATCTTTTAAAGTGACCTTAAGTGGATCGAAAAGATTACAGTAAATATTCTTAAACAGTTCAAGAGCCGAAATGAAAACAGCACGCAATATGTTTCAACACATCGAAATGCAAATTCGGTCGAGTTTGAAGACACGTTTGTGAGAGTACAAACCAACAGATAGTCAATCTCTCCTTAGATTTAGCTCTCAAATATAGTAAGTGCGAGAGAGCGGATGTCACTACTATTCCCAAAATAAAGGTACATAAACACGTGATCAAGAATGTACGTGTTATTCAATGTGAAATTAAGTTCCATACCTACTAAAAGAGAAGGTCTTATGAACCACAACTCTCTATGCAATTGGCTTCTCCAACGATGTGAAAGGGATCATTTCTTAAAAAGGTTTTCACTATGGACTAGACTTTAATTTCATACCAAAACTTAGCAGAAAATGCATTTAATCTAAAGATAATAAAGCTTCAAATATCATGAAACTTGGATTAGATGGGAAGAAAAGTCTTCTTGTGCACTTAGTAGGATTGGAAAGAATAGTCTACTATGAGCTCCTTCCTCAAGGTGAAATTCTGCCAAATACAACGATTTATAAAATGAAAAATGTCATAGCAGAAAATGGTCAGAACTGGCATATCGATGGGCCACCACCATATAGCATTAACTGTAAGAGAAAAATTCCCAATTTGGTTGGAGCGTTCTACCATACCTTCTGTACTTCTCAGATATGCCACTGTCCAATTATCATTTGTTCCTGTTATTTAAAAACTATTTCCATGATAAATGGTTCCAATCAATAAGTGAAATAGAAACGCAACTGGAAAAATATATTTCAAATAAGTCCCAACAATTTTGGAAAGGATGCATAATGAGACTTCTTGAGAGAGAGATGAATATTCAATAAAATAAAATAGTTCATATATAATAGAAAAAAAATCAATTTTCTTCAACAAATATCATCATTCATTTCCTATTAAAAAAAGGAAAAAATTTACAGGGTTCCAACCATAAATTATTAATTTTTGGCAAAATCTTTCAAATTTTTTCAATTCTTTTTCTTATCTCAGCTGCCTTCCTATATGATGCAATGCAGTATGAATTAATAAAGTATTTTAGTTCACAAAGTATAATAATAAAATTATAATACAGTAATTTTATTTTCTAATTATTCTCAAGGAAATGAAATTTACAAGAATAAAATATTTATCAATAGTTACCATTTCAAATTCCAGTTTACTCTTTTGAAGCGAAGCAACAGATTTATTTTTATTATTCAACAACTTCTGGAACTTCTTCATTTGGAATCTTTCTAGGCATTCTTGGACAAGCAATTCCTAAAACAAATGCATTAAAAAAATTCTATGAATACTTGTATAAAACATTTTAATATTTTTTTTATTTATTTGACAATAATTGTGACCAAGCAAAGTTTTATTATTATGAAATAAGTTACTTTATAGGAACGAAGCCAAAACAAAAGAGCATTATATAGTTCAAATACAGAAAATTAACAAAAACTTGAAGTATTATGTGCTGTTCGATGTTTCTATGAAACGATGTCACCTTCAGATGGCGTTATTAATTTACGTTTCGTTTCTTATTTTTAATCAATTCAGACTTATAGATGGCGACACAATTTATCGTTTGGTTTCTTATTTTTAATTAACTAATCTCGGATCACAAAGAATCCTGTGAATATCATTTGATGTTTTCGATTTTTTTTCTTTTTTCAGTTTTAACTAACGCACTCTTATAATACGCAATTATATGTTTTTTTCTTTAACAACTTTTTTTTTCTTTATAACTGGATTTTTATGACTTTAACCGCACTCTTAAGAGTTGTGTTTCAAGAAGAATCTGTAAATATGTTGTAAATATTAGAATATAAATTTAAAATCAAGCTGCATTGCATTCAATAGATTTTACCACACGTGCAATAGTTTCCATAATATTCCAGTAATAGAGAATCATTAATTGAATTATTTACTGCTATATTTGTTTCTTTCAATTACAACATCATAAACAAACGAGACAGTCATTTTAGTCACTGTCACACTGCTGGTAATGTGACGAATTTTATTCTTCACAAGTTTAGGAATTAAATTATACTGCTGATAATTAAAATAATGTATATACATATATTTTTTGAATACCTGTTTTCTTGAAATGCAACATTTCAGAGATTTTTCTGAATTAGAAACATAAAAACTGAGGAATTTCAGCTTTTCATTGAGATCAGAATTCAGTTTTTTGTTTGCTTCTAACTGCCCTTTAGACACACTGATTTTTTCCTAAAATATAGAGATAACAAAATTTTCAGACTAAGCATATAAGACAAATGCTGGTAAAATAAAATTGATTTAAAACACTTCTCTGAGCATTTCATTTTAAAATGAAATTCCCGAAGAAGAAATAATCAAATAAAACAAAGCAATCAAACATATTATTTAATAAAAATTTAATCTTCCATGACTTGATAATGACAGTATTCGCATCTCCAATTTTTGGTTTGAAAGTCTTTTTTCAAGATACTTAATCCCATAAAATATTTTTAAGCAGGATAATAGTAAATGAATATACCAATAAATATTTCTAAATGAACTGGAATTTGATTTTAGAACTGATTCATTCAGAGCAATATAGAAATCTCATTCTATGCCAGAGCAAATTAAAAAGGATAAATATGTAACACTGAGATCCTATCAGTTAGTATAATCATTGGAATAGAGATATTCTTAAAGGGCTCTAAGTCAATGACTCTCGACCTCGGTGGAAAAAATGGAGGTTTTTGAAAATACAATAAAATGTCCTTATCTTTACTAACAAAGGAAATATAAAGATCCTGTTGTATAATTATATATGATGTTGACGTCATAACTTGTCAGAAGACAATAAAATGCGAGGTTCTCATATGACAGGTTCATTTAGATTCGTATTTAATGTATTCAGATTCACAAAAATGCAATTCAATCAGATATTACAGATGTAACAATATGATAAAAGTTACTTGTTTTACTATTATGTATAACTAAATGTCTCAGAATATTATGCCATTATTAGGATTATTAGGATATTATTAGAATTTTAAAATAATTGATACATTGAAATAATATTTATGTTTTAAACTCTTGCTATTCATTTTGAAACTAAAGCAACAAACATTCATTTTCTGGTTCTAACGTTACTGAATGAAGATATGGAGAAAAACAGAGATAGCAACATTCACAGACTACTAATTTCTGAACTTGAATCGCAATGAGCTATAATGAGTTTTTAATCCTGAAACTATATTCACTTTTTTTCCTTACTGTGAATGTTTAAATTTCAGCTTACAAAGAATAATGTTAAATGAAATAACAGCATTTATTTCCTGTTTGAGCGTTCATTAGCGAAACATATGAGTTACACATTTTTATCACACTAAAAATTTAAATTAAATAAATAAAAGTGTGGTAATTACAAATTGTAATAAAAAATAACATATTATCAGCGAACTTTTTATTGCAAATAATGCAAAAAATGGGAATTTGAAATGTGAATTTATTGCAAAAAATGTGAATTTATTGCAAAAAATGTGAATTTGATCACAAAATATTTACTAAAAGATGAAAACTGCTTGATCCACAAATAAATATTTATGTCAAACGCAATTCAATGGAGATTTGTTCATATAGATATTTAATACATTAAAGAAGAAACAAATTTAATATCTGAATTCGAAATAAAAGCTTTCGGACTTTATATAGATGTTAATTTTCCTTTTTTATACGTATACTTTGATTTCATTTTCTTGAAAAACAGTTTTCGTAGCACTGCATAAGAATAAAATATAAAAAATTAGAAACAAAAACTAGAAAAATTATTTTGTCTATACAACCAATGTTTCAAATAGATAAAACTTGAAATTAGTCACATAGAAATGTGATACAGATTCATAATTTCTATTATATATAAATTAATTAGTTGATTGGCATTTATTAGGGCGTTCCAAAAGTTTTTCTTTCTCATCGCGTTCTTAAAAGGCTTATCTCTAGAGACGAAATTTGGATTTTATTTGAAAATATGTATTGAAAACGCACTTCGTATAAGGATAATAGACCTTCAAGTTTCGCAAAGCCGAAACTACACATCCAAAAAGTTCTTTCGTCCATTTGGTAGGATTGGAAAGGCATCATTTTCTACGAGCTCCTTCCTCAAGATGAAACAATGCATTCTATGAAATACTGTCATCAACTGGATCAATTGAAAGCTGCCACAGCAAAAAAATGGCCAAAGTTAATCAATCGACGAGGCGTTGTTTTTCATCATGACAATGCGAGACCACTGGTTGCATTAAGACCTTATCACACGGAGAGATATCGTCGGCACTTTCCGTCAGCAGAAAACGACGTCACTTCAAAGTTCACATGATTGGTTGAATTTCGGTTGCGGACAATATTTTCATCACTATCGTCGGCATTTTCTAGCTGGTAAGAAAAAGTTGTCGATTATGAAAAACTTGCTTGCCCGGTTCTAAGGGTAGAAATGGAAAATAGCTGACGGAAAGTGCAGACGATATTTTGCCGTGTGATAAGGCCTTTAGAGCTCTTCAGTTTGAAATGGGATGTTTTACCAGACCTCACTCCATCATATTATTATTTCTTTCTGTTCTTAAAAAAATCTCTTCGTGATAAAACCACTTCGGGGATTATTTCTAGATAAAAACACAATAATTTTGGAAAAAAGCTTAATGAGGTTTCCTGAGAGACGGAAGAAAGTAATAGAGCAAACGGGCTTTTATAAAACAAAATAAATAATATCTTAAACAGTAAATACTGTGTATTCTTTTCATATTAAAAACATGGAAGAAACTTTTGGGACACCATGATATTTATCTGAAATATTCATTATCTAATTTTCTAAGTAGGAAAAATAAAATTATGTACATGCAACATTTTAAAAGTTGGTTTTCAATACCTTCATCAACTTAAGTTCCTCAGTCAACATGTTTAGAGAGCTCTTCTTTTCTTCTAGAACAGAAACAAGAGCAGAACGTTCTTTTTCGATTCGACGTTGTTCTTCTTCATTTGTTATGCCAGACATTTTTTTCACTCTGCGCCTCAGTTTTTCTAACCCAGATTCCTGTAAATATAAAGGTATATCGACAAAAATTTCAACTGTAGAAGTTTTTTTAAAAATTAAATATGAACTATTTTATCATTTGAAATATATTTTCATTCCTTTTATTTGTCATACTTACGATCTCATACATATCACTCTCTTGTTTTGCTCTTTGTTGGTCGAGAGCAATGATTTTTGCATTTAGGTTGCGTATTTCAGCTTGACAGTTCTAAATAATAATTAAAAAACATATTAAAGAATAAATATACTTTATTTAGATTTATTTTGAAGTAATTATTACATGATTAACCTAATTTTACCTAATTACACCTAATTTTATTATTCTTTCTTTTGTTGACATAATGCCTCTTGTGTGTTTGAAAAACACATATTAAATAAAATCTTACCTTTCATTTAATAAGACTTTTAAAAAGCAATGTTTGGAAGTGTATGAAGCTTCACAAAAGAAAAAATATATATACAGGGCGTTCCAATAGCTAATTTCGAAACATCAGAGGAAAATAAATACAATTAGTTCTGAATGGAAAAATGTTTAAAATGATAGGAAGAATTAATTATATTTCATGTTTAAAAAGTCATACATTTTCTTGATATTTTAAGGCATTTTCATTAACTCATATAATAAATGCATTTTTTTAAAAAGTCACAAAATCTAACTTTATATAAAATTAAATTTCATGCTATTTTCTCTAGTTCTATCAATCATATTTAATAAAATATTTTAGACAAAGGGGGAAAAGAGAAATTAACAAAGAAAATCAATTCTTCTGCCACTGAAACCAATCGTGTTATGAAACGCTGAAAGTTATTTATTTTAAACAGGGCCTGACTAAGGCAGAGCCATACAGACAGTTGTCCCGGGTCCCCAAATCGAAAAATACCATAGATAAGCTCGATGCATTTCTATGCACAGTTCTTCATTATTTATGCAGAAGGGGCCTCAAAGAAGTTTTTACCCCGGGTCTAAATTGGGCCCTGATTTTAAATTAATTTACAACTAAATTCGCATTAGGCAGAGATATCTTAAAAAATCGTTTGCAAATTGAAATTATGCATTATTGTGCTATTAAATTTAGATGTTTTTTTTATTAATTTATATTACTACTGCTTTGAAAATATTATTAATTTGCAATGTAATCATTTTCAACCAATTATTTCTTCTATTTTATTTCCTTATTATTATTTTTTTTGACATTTTATAAAAACAACAACCGCTATTTTTCAATTTGCCGAGTTACATTTGTATTTCATAAAATAATGAATACATTTTGAGCTCTATTTCGCTAAATAAGTTTACAATTTGTAGTTAGTTGTAAAGCATTTCATATCAATATGGGAATTAGGAAAACTCAACGGCTAATAATAAAAAAATCACGTATGTTGGTAAATGTAAGCAATAGTAATGTCTAACAGATCACAATACAGGTTCAACGGGCAAATGAAAATTTCAATCTTCTTCAGTGAAGTAAAAGTTAAACTCTTGAAACAATATATTATTCTTAATTTTTTTTATATATATATTTTCAATTATGTGGAAAATTTATTTTTCATTTGAGTGATTGTTTTTTTCAATTAAAACAACGTTTACGTACTAATATTTCTGTCAGTGTTATTGACACTTTGTCTTTTGTATTTTAAATATTACTTCATTTTGTAGTAAAAATGATATAGCTTTTTCCCCCATTATAATTTTGTACTGAACAAAGGATGTTTATTTCGACTATTATTCGTGTGAAATCTGAATATCTAGTTTGATGCTTTTATACTGAATATATAAACCAATAAAAAAATTATAACGACATTTTCATCTAAACATCTTACATTTTCAAATTGTTTCTTAAAATAAATATGCATACGACTCTCAATTGAATGAGCAGCTCAATTTCAAGTCAATATTTTTTTTTTCTCCGCATCCTATGTTTTAACTCCCATAGGGGAGCACCTCAGATACGTGGTTGAGTAGCTTTCAGCCTGGTGGTTGGTTCTCGCTCTTCGAGTGTGTACAGAAATGGTGGGGATCGATGACGAGACATACTTCCTACGAGAAGAGTTGTACCGTGACCGGTGCTCAACTTAAATTCCCGAAATGCAGACGCGGTGCTCTGGAAATCCGTAGAATTTAAGAATAGAGTGGAGGAGTAACCTAGTTCAGTTATTGTATGTTTTATGGCGTCAAAATTTTTTAAAATTAAATCTGAATGGTAGAACCGATGATGATGATGTCGTGTCCGTGTTTCCACGGAAAGGGGATGCAATAGCTTCTGAAGGTCAAAAGCCCTGAGCAGCCAGAGGGCAGAAGTCTGACATCTAGCTCAAATAAAGGTGGAACACACATTCGCTTGCACAGCCCCTTTTTACAGGGGGGCACATTCATACATCTCACAGATAGAACATAGAACAACCAACCGGGACTCCCAAATAACGGGGAAGACATGCTACCCCTATACCAGGACGCCGGCGATAGAACCGATAAATCATGTAAAAAGTTAAAATTCATAAATTAATCTGTAATACATTTATTGTCTGAAAAAAATTCTTCGCATAATTTAAAATAATTTTTCAATTTCAAACCTATTTTTCTGTCCAATGGTTTAAAAATTAACTATTAGGCCACAATTAGAGCAGCCACGGCATAATAATGGGTCTGTTACTGAAGCAAATTTTGTAAAAGGAATGAAGATTTTGAAGGGAAAATACTTTATAATACAGACACTAATTTGCTGTTCAATTTCTATAAGGGAGGAACTGAATAATAAACCATTTTTAAAAAGAGCTCCAAATTTTTAAATTTTTAAAAATGTTTATTATATTTTAATACGATAAAAAATTAAGCAGTTTGAAGGAATAATCTTCAAAGACATGCTACTTCATAGGGAAAGACATCATAGTAAAAGTTGAATATAAATTCACATGAAAATTTTTATTATATTACTAACACATTTAACTAAAAACCTAAGAATATAGTTTCTTTGATCCCTTTCATTTTCTCATAAGAAAAAAACAATTAAAAATTCATATAGTCTATATAATTTTTCTAAAAATACTGAAGTATGAATTAGAATTGAAGTATTTAAGACTATCAGTTCATAAAATATGAGAGAAATCATAAAAATTGTACGATGAATAATAACGTAAATGCTGAAGATTAACACAGTGAATAATAACGTAAATGCTGAAGATTTATTATAAGATTATGAATATTGCGAAATATCAAAAGCATTTATTTATACAGCATGTTACGCTCGAAGATATCATAGTAAATGATCTGTTAGACAATGATCCGAACTTTTGAGGCAGTCTTTGGGTTTTTCCACTTCCAATCCATGATCTCATGTAAACAAAACTGAAAGATTCGAATCCGACTTTTCAAAGTTTAGGGATTTGTTGTTGGCGGCACTTATTATGCAAATTACGCATACTTAACTAGTATAAATACGTGTGGAATTAAAATCTGTGGGTTTTTGATGTTAGAATGAGGCTCGGATGATATAAGACCATGCGGTTGGCTTGCCTTTTAGGAATTTTTAAGATGAATCGCTGCGTTTTTAGGTTGAATGGTCGAATTCGAATCTGTTAAAGTTTATTCACAGTATGTGGTAATATTAATTTATTTTGAGATTTAACGTATTATTTCTTTTCTTTTTGCTCTAAGAATGAGCCTGTTGACTTTTACTTAAATAAATATGAACTTTTATGAAAACTGCTTTTATCATTCTTCCTCGACAATAAATTCCACTGCACAGCTTTGCTCATTTCGGATTAATTTATCCGGAAATCTAACATGATCCACCAAAAGCATGAAAGATAAATTTGAACCGCATTAGAAGAATATTCAATTATACAGAATACATTTGACGTAAATGTCTAGTAGCTGGCGCATGCGCAGCTTTAGCAACTTACGTAACGGCCGATTGTACTTTAGGATGAGTTAAGTTGAGGAGAAAAATGATCGTTTATAGTGAACAGTGAATGTGCATAATAATGTTTACAGTAATGTTTATATGTGAATGTACATCATAACATCGTAGAAAACATTTAATAGTTGCTCTTTTTATAGTTCCTAAATAAAAAAAAGATAAAAATATGAATTATTTAGATTTTTCAGGGGGAAAAAACTGAAACTACATCTACAGTATACGTCATAATCAAATTGCAGTTAAAAATACATTGAATTCTCAAATAGGCGAATCATAAAGTTCACAAAGCAAATAAAAAAAATCAGCAAATCAATACTTTGGAGTTAGAGGGAAAAAATGAATACGCCTCAGATTTAATTCTTCGAATTATTGTGCATATAATAATTCACGTCTTAAAATAAATTCTACTAAAAATTTTAACTTAAGATACAAATAGTAGCACCAAACGAACAATTAAGGCATGTCTAAAAATAATCTACGAAAATCTGATCATAGAATTAAACAGGTAAGTTTGACCTTATTCTGAGTTTCCATAATCTTTTCTTTCTGTTTTAATTCATTCATTTCATGATCGTAAGTTAAAATGTCTTTGGAGATGCTATCGACTTCCTTCTGTATTTTTAAGTTCCGATCGTTTTCATTGTGGAGGATAGCTTCAAGTTCCTTCGTGTAGTGGTCTGCTTCAAAGGTCTCTTTTGATAAACATTCGATCTTTTCTTCCAGATCTTGATTGCTTTTTTTGACACCTTCGAGTCTAAAATATAAATAAGAATTGACATGATTACATGGAAGAAAATTAAGTACTTTTCCATTATACCGGCGCATGCGAAAAGTCGCCAATAATGATGCAACCAACGCCAAACGGAATATCGCCGCCGGTAACCTTTTGCCGCTACATTTTTAAAGAAAGTCGCAACCATTTTGTCGCCTGCGCCAAAATGCGATTGTATACTGTTGCCAAAAAGTTAGCTTGGCGATATTTGCGCCGGTATAATGGAAAAGTACCGAAAATTTTAATTGTATTTTTTTATTTAAAGGAAATTAAACTACATATTACTTTTGTTATCAATATTCCTTTTTCGTAATTAATACAGAAAAATAAAGTATCAGAAAGCTAGTATTTTTACCGCCTTGTATTACAATTCAATTTGAATTTAAACCCACTATTTAGGTAAAGAAAATTATAGCGATATTAAATTGTCAATAATATCAAAATATCTTATTAAATAAGTCGCATTATATATTGTATCATTCTCCTGTGGTGACATAAGCCAGTAACTGCCACTAGACACGAGCGTTCGCTTTTGTCGAATTTATAAGTTACTGGACTTCAATCCTAAACATCGCCGGCTCGATCCTTGGCAGAATTCAACTTACATATTAGCACAATTCCCGCTAACATCATTGCCACATAGGTGACCTCGGACTATGAACGTTCAAACAGCTGTCGTGGCACAACCTGCCCGCAGCAAACGCAACCAACACAAAGTTGTCAGACTCACTTGACGCAGCAGCAACTCTCTTCGCTCGCCTTGGGTATTGGGCTTGGCGGTATCGAAACACTCTCTTCGCGCGCCATAACGCTTGGCACTATGAAAATCGTTCGTCTCTACAAACTCACTGGTACGGGAGTACGGTGACATCTTAATAAGCCAGTAACAACAACAAGACATCAGCGTTCGCTTTTGTCGAATAGATAAGTTACTGAACTTCAAATCCAAACATCGCAGGTTCGATCCTTGGCGGAATTCAACCTACACATTGGCACAATTCCGCCAACACCTTCTCTAAACTCCTGTCCCATATATGATAAGCGGCATTTCCAGCCAACTGTGTCATCGCCAGTTAAAACCTTCTATTGTTAAATGCCTCCAGATTGCCAGACAGGGATCGTCTTATCGCTGAATGTCGTCATTAGTGACGTCAGCTGAAGGACCACAAGTGGTGTTCATAGATTAAGAGAAACTTATTGCACCTTCAAGAGAAAGGAGTGTCAGCCCATCTGGATGCCAAATGTTTCCCACTGTGAAGGGACTATCATTAACACGTGTTCCAGAACGGTCAATTACAAGGACGCATCATTGATGGTCATTTCCCACGTCTGACTGGAGCCACAAATGAGGGCAATTTTCTGAACAACTATTGGGCAGTAGAGAGCCCAAGTGGACGAATGGGAAATGAGAAGGCTGAGTTTGGACAATGATAAAATGTGGGGTTTTCTTTGAGGGGAGAGAGCAGAGACTTTTGATTTGTCATGCCGACTAACAACCTGTTAGTTTTTGTGGTGTTATTTCTCCAGATTGATGGAGAACTCTTTCCAGGACAAACCCTCAACCTTCGATTGTTGTGTAAATATCATCAACTTCCAGATGTTGTAAATATCAAATATTTTAACCAAAATTAGAACATATTGTTCTTATGTGAATATATGACTGTAAGTAAACGAGTTGTCAGAAATTTTACTTTCTTATTTGATCGGTCAGGATTAAGACATCAGAAGATGAACCAGCAAGAGTGGTTTTCGTAAAAGTTCTCGCTTTCTCTTTAATATAAGTGTCATCACAAACAATGTCTTTCTTGGAATTGGTCTACAATATTTACGAAATACTAATTGAAGTAATTGGCGTGGATATAACATTTTTTCTAGATCTATCGTGATTCACCCTTTGGATGTGGTTCGTAATATCCAAAAATTGAATTAGTATTTTCGACGCGTTTTTCCCAACAGTTGAAGCAAAAGTTTGACACATAACTACACATGTGGTCACAAAATTCCCTACCAAATGTGATACATTTAAGTCAATGAGTTTTTGAGTTTATATATTTCTGAAAGTATAGACCGACTGAGTCGTTTGGATTTGGCTCAAACTGCACTATGTATGCACACATCTATAGTCTACACTATAAATGTTAAACCAGTATCAAATCTTATCTATCTACCTTTCTTCGTCTTGCCATTATCGTGCTAACTGATATTCGAACAGTCGGACAAACAGATTTCCTTTCAGCGGGTTTTGCTCAAATTTGATAGAAAGTTGCAAATTTGGCAAAAGGACCATATACCAATTTTCATACGTCTAGATCAAAGAGTTTTAAAAAGTTATCTTT
Source organism: Argiope trifasciata (assembly GCA_026543055.1). Lineage (NCBI taxonomy): Eukaryota > Metazoa > Arthropoda > Arachnida > Araneae > Araneidae > Argiope > Argiope trifasciata. The sequence continues at coordinate 33,950 of JAPMOQ010040204.1, forward strand.
GTCGCAAAAAGTCAGACAAACGGACAGCCATTTTCTAAAAATGCGTTTTTTGACCTCATGCAAGTCTAAAACTTGGAGAATAATCAAAATTTCAAGTTTTAATTTTTTGGCGATTACTATACTTTGTCTATAGGGCGAATACAAAAAAGTAATAAAAAATACATTAAAAATGCCAAATAGCAATAAAAACCTTGATAATTTTGAAAGAATATTTGTAAAAGACACATATCTAATAATTCAATATTACTTCTCATTCTTCTGCGATAGTTGTTTCTCAAGCTGCTTTAGTTCATTTATTGCAACTTGTTTTAGATACAGAACATTGTTCAAAACATTCCTGACGGTGGATAACTGGAAAAAGAAAGAATTTTAAATTTTATTAAAAAATTTAAACATAATCTAGAAAGTAATCTTAAAATTTTAAATGTATATCTAGCTAAAGAACAAATTAAAGTTAATAATAACTTAAACTTATGTTTATTTGCAAAATATTTATATTTGAAGTCGTATTTAATTCTTTGTGGTTGTAAAAACAGTAGATATTATGCAAAATTCCATTTATTTCATATTATTTATAATACATATGGACAGGCATAATGAGATAAGGCAATTAGTATTACAATAAATTTAAAAAAGTAACTTCAAATAAATATATGATACTCTGACAAACAAAACGTATCAAAGAACTAAATCTGAACCCTTTTTTATTTAAATATTTTTTTATATATTATTTTCTTTGGAAAGATATACGCATAGTTTTTCTTTCGATAAAACTTTTTTAAAAGATAATTTTCTTACACCACTTCATGCTATTATTATTAACTTATCTGGGCAAAATTCCAGTTTCCAAACAATCACAATGTCAAAAACATACTAACACATATTCGGATGCTTTGTAAGTTGTTTTAAATATCAAACATAAAATATATTCAACTTGAATATGCAAGGTTTTTTCAAAATTTAAAAAAATAACAAAGAAGTAAATAAGAAAGTAAGCATTAAAATGTAAAACAAAGAGCAAATACCTTTAAAAGGAAATAAGGTAATTGCAATGAATCTGTTAATTGAATGATTACTAAGAATGATGCTTAGTTTAGAGACCAATTCAAAAATTTTGCATATATCCAATTATTTTTACACAGTGGCCGCCGCTTAATGGGATCATGGTTAGAATTATCATTCAATTTATACTATCACAATTTTCTGGTATTATTTATATCGATTTCAAAATCGATGCATTTAAATTTCTACAAATATATTCGTTTAATATGATTAGATTTTAAATATATAATTGACTATCCTTCATTTTCAATTAGCTTTTATTGATAAATTTTTTTTTTGCTCCACTAATAATTAAACACCCATCTGGGAGTTATTTTGTACTGGAAATAGGGCCCACATCTTTTGTCTAGATTAGAACGTACTGGATTGATTTAAAAGAACAACCTTGTTTGTAATCTGTTGAATGATCATAAGCAACTGTTGCCTGCAATTGAATTGTAAAAGCATGAGGGAAAAACTGATTTCAATGCCTTCAATTCGAATCTATCCAGTTAAGCAGCAATTATTGTGATGTGAATCCGATTAATTAAAATAGAAATTTTTTTAACTTTAAACGAGCAATTCTTGAATATATATAAAAACATATTTATTTCGTATATATCGGAAATGGTTCTAAGGATTCGAATTAAATTTTATATTTAGGTAAAGTTTCAGTTTTAACTTTATCTATTAAGTGTCTTTCCTTGAAAAAACCCCCCATGATTTTCGACACATATACACGCACACGCATTGGAGCTAACTATTAAAATCTTTCGCTATTAGTTCACATGTTAACAATGCCATATAACATAATCTCGGGCCCGATTTCATCATGGCACTGTGTGTAAGTTTAAAAATTTAAGTCTAGATAAAATGTAAAATGAATACTATAATTTGGCAGATTGTTTCAAATAACATATTAAAAGGAGTGCATTCGTGATTTTTTAAAATTTTTTTAACACACACACACACATGTCGAGCGAATATAGAAATTTTCCCTAATTAAAGTAATATGAAATTTTCATATAAACCTTGAAATTCTTAATTTTAAAATTCCAAATAAAATTATTCTTTCATCTGGAAGAAATTTTCAAGTGTGTTGAAGGTGACTTACGTAATGAATTAATTCATTCTGGTGAATACTGATGTGATAATAAGGATTTAATTTATATAAAATTAATATAAAATGTAATTATAAATAATAAAACTAACATAATAAAATTAATTAATATAAAATGCATAAATATTTATGCCCTTACTCATGCTTACATAATATCTTTATGATTTAAGATCAAGAATGTCGACACTATTATTTGTGAACGAATTCTAAAACCCTCCGCACTTTTACGTATGCGTTGAAATTGGTTGAATTCGGTAAAATAGGGGAGAGAGGATAGAGGAAAGTAGGAGATGTTTATATTTAACAATAAAATAAATTTTGGAAAACCCTTCCACGTATCACTCCTTAGTGAGACAGAATCATCAAAAAATGGTCGTATCAGGTAGAAACGGATAATGAGGGAACGATAATATAATGTTATCGGACTTAGGAAAAATTTAATTATAAATACATTCCAGACTAGTCAAATCGATGAAATCTTTGTCATCACTCTGCGCTGACCTAGGAGAAAGTATAAAAGTCAAGGTCATTGCTTATTTCAGGAAGCGTGGTTGCTATTTGCGTTTGAAATTGTTGTATGCTCAGATTTCCTTCAAAATACATTTTAAAATTCGAATTATGGCAAATTCTTCAGGTGTATATCACAGAGATGAGCGTGCTGATGAAAAGAATTCAAATACCACACGATACAATAATTTTTCTGGATGAAATTTTAAAAAGAAACTCAGTAAGTATCAAAGAAAATAAACATAGGCTCCATATGAATACTGGCAACTAAAACAAAATTTAGTGTGCCAGTAAGATTCATCTACCTTCTTGCTATGAGATGATGATCAGTAACCTACGATAATTTCTTAGGGAATTTTAAACTAGAAGCTTGTTAGCTGCTCATGCGCAAAAGCATGCTAGAGAGCATATCCGTTCTGGAGTTAGAATTATGTTAGACCCTTTTTTAAGTGTCGTGTGTAGTGCTGCTTGTGTGGCGTCTTAAATGTTAAATATTGGTTTAATACTGTGTTAGATTATTTTCGGCCATGATTGCTTATTTACTGGGCCCGGTGTATGACGAAACTTTACGGTGCCTTAGTTGTTCATTTTTTTAAAGCAGCAAACAGAAAAATATCGTAAATCCTATGATAAATTTCTTAAAATTTTCTATTTTCGATTCTCAAATGCGGGAAGAAAAATCTTCTTTATGATGGTGATAACTTTAACTATGGCAATCTATTTTCCATTTCTTACAAAGCTGAATATAAGTCGTTTTCAGCTATTAAATTTGAGCAAGCTTAGAAAAACTCATTCCAGCTAAGAAAATTTTTAAACCCATTAACATGACATGATCGTTCTCTCACTATCTGCTTCTGTCTCAGGGTATTAAAAAGAACAGCACGCTTAAATATTCAACGAGTATTAATGTAACAATGGGTACAAAAAATCTGAGGTACAAACCTGAGCATTAAGATCCGTTTCTCTTTCAGCAGCAACTTTTATTTCGTTCCTTAACTCAGTGGCAAGACGATCTTTTTCTTTAATTTTACGCTCTAGTTCATTGTTGTGCGATATTTCCGTAGACAACAAATCATTTTGCTCCTTTAATGATCGTTTTAATGTATCTTCCTCTTTTCTAAGCTCCACAATGTACTGGAAAAGATAAACAATATATCCTTTTCATAGTTAGAAAGACATTTTTAGAATATCCTGAAAACAAAGCAGAGGATTACTTGCCAGTGAGCAAAATTCATTTTCTTTAAATCATAAAACATGATTTCCATATTAAGAAGTAGTTAAGTAGTGAATGTATGCAGAGTTTCTTGGACAAACAATTTTACATATTCCAAGCATAATTTTTAAAATATTGATTAACAGTGCTAATGTGTTCTTTTAGAATAATCAAATAGCAAATGAGCATAAGTTAATATATAAATAGGGAAAGTATTAAAAATACTTGAAATATTGTTTTACAAAAAATTCTATAACCCTTAGCGCAGTGTTTCTCAACCTTTTGGTATTCACGGCCCAATTTTCAATCATAATTTTCATCGCGCCCCCCCTCCCCACAACATACAATAAAATGTATACAATATGCATTTTGAATATTTTGGCGCTAAACCTACACTACAACCTTAATTTTAAACTTTACAAATTACCAAGAATATGGAAATTTATTGACATTTGCAACACCGATTCTCGGCATTGAAAAAACAAGAATCCTATGCCTTTTTATTGCTCTTGCATCCCGCCATGTCAGACCTTCCCACGGTTTCGCGAGAAATTTCGATTTGTCTCGTCAACTTAACTTTTAAGTTAAAAGATTGAGCAGATGTGAACAAATGTTTTCTCCTAGGGAGAAGGAGAAATTTCTATGACGCCAATTTCAATTCCAGACAATCTCCTTCGAGTCGATCCTTCTATCGCCATTGAATCTATTCTGAATGTATCTGTTATATATATTTTCGTGTAATTGCAATTCACCATTTTAAATATTCAGGCAGAAGACTTATGCAGAATCATGGATAAATTTTTAAGCGGCCGTAAGTGAGCATTAGACGATAGATAATCATCAACAAGTACACAGACAAGCGTGGTTCCGAAAATAAAATCAAGGAAATATTCTCAAGAATACTTAAATTTTGGGTTCACTAGCACTGAAGTAAATGAAGAAGTAAGGCCCCTGTGTATCATTTGCTCAAAAATGGTGGCGACAGACAGCATGAAACCTAATAAGCTTTAACGATCTTTTGAAACTCTTCATAGTGAGTGCGTAAACAAACCCAGAGAATTCTTCGAATTAAAATTAAAATCATATGAAAAGCAAAAATCATTGTTTAAAAAAACTTTGTGAATAAAAAAGCTTTAATTGCCTCTTAGAAAGTTTCATATAAAATAGCCAGATATAAAAAGCCTCACACAATTGATGAAGAGTTTATTTTGCCAGACGCAATTGAGATTGTAGAAATTATGTTTGGATATAATTTTGCAAAACAATTGCAGTCTATACCTCTTTCAAATGATAGTGTTGCCCGTCGAATTGCTGATATAACTGAAGATGTAGAGTGTCAGCTTTTGTCGAAGTTACGTGACAAATTGTTTTCAATACAACTCGATGAGGCTACAGATAGTAATAAAGATGCTCATTTCATTGCCTATGTTAGATTTTGTGATGACTTTTCAGTACTAGAATTACTTTTCTACAAACCAGTAGAACTCAAAGCAACAGCATTCGCATTATTTGCTATGTTAAATGATTTTATGAACGAAGCAAACATAGAACGGAAAAATTGCGTCGGAATATGCACCGATGGTGCTCGTTCTATGTCCGGAAGATTCCAAAGTATTCAAGCACTTGTGAAACAAAAATCGCCACAGTGCGTCTGGACACATTGCAGGATCCCCAGAGAAGCTTTGGCTTCCAAAGAAATGAGTCCTGGTTTGAATATTGTGTTAACTACGGTTGTAACTGTAGTGAATTATATAAAAATGAGACCCCTGAAATCAAGAATCTTTTCCTCAATTTGTAAAGACATGGGTGCAGTACATTCAGCTTTACTATTTTATTGCGAGGCATGATGGTTATCACGAGGGCAATTTTTGCAACGTGTTTATGAATTAAGAGAAGAAATCGCCGTTCTCCAAGAAGAGGAAAACTGACCGGAAGCTAAGAATTTTCGCGATAGTTTTTTTGTGATGAAATTGAGCTACATGGTCGACATATTCGAGAAATTAAATAACTTGAATCTTCAGCTGCAAGGAGCAAATACACATATATTGGATACGTGTGGTACAGTTAATGCATTTTGTAGGAAATTGGAGTTGTGGAGCAGAAATTTAAAGCCAGAAAATTTAACAATGTTTGCCAATTTGAATGATTGTATTAAAACTTACAAGGCTGAAGAACAACATGTAAAAGTTGTTTTTGTAACCATTGAAAATCATTTAGCAATTCTAGCAAAGAATTTAAAAAAATACTTTCTTGCTGACGATAAACTGATATCATGTTAAAAGTGGGTGAGGGATCCATTTCAAAATACTCCCGAAGGACTCTCAAATGAAGAGGAAGAAACCATCATAGACTTCACGGCAAGCGGCGAAACCAAAAGACAATTTAGAAATAAATCACTCTTTGAATTTTGGGCAGGAGTGGATGATGAGTTTTCTGCACTGAAAACAAGGGCATTTCGCATTCTACTACCATTTTCAACATCTTACCTTTGTGAAACTGGATTTTCTGCTGTGGCTTCTTTGAAGACAAAATATAGATCTCAGCTAAATATAGAAAAAGAACTGAGAGTGTCTCCTTCGAAAAACTTTGCACTGCAAGACAAACCCAAGGAAGTCACTAATAATTATTAAATTTAATTTTAATTTAGTGTTTTTATTTAATAAGTTAATTATTAAATATGTCGAAATGTATTTTGTTTTGTATGTGTGTGTCTGTTCTTTCCTTTCAGTCACTTAATTATTTTTTAAAAATAGCATTTTCTCTTGTATATGCTCGCGCCCCCCCATTAGTGTGTTCGCGCCCCCCTAGGGGGGCGCGCCCCACAGGTTGAGAATCACTGCCTTAGCGCTTTTGCGCATGCGCTAGTATGGATTTAATTCGTCAAAATAGAGGTGAGAGGAAAGATGAAAGGAGATGTTTACATTAGGGAACACAAAAACATACACCATCGGATTGCCTACAGACTGAGTTAAAATAATACGGACACGATATTCACATACACGTGACAAAAACTGAACAAAAAAGTATCGGTACTGTTCCATTATACCGGCGCAGCCGAAAAATCGCCAATAATGATGCAATCAACGCCAAACGGAATATCACCACCGGTAACCTTTTGCCGATATATTTTTAAAGAAAGTCGCGCCATTTTGGCTCAGGCGACAAAATGGCGTGTGTTATCGCCAAAACGTCTGCTTGGCGAGATTAGCGCCGGTATAATGGAAAGGTACCAAAGTATCTAATAGGGCGAAAATCAAAGAATGGCGTAAAATTCCGGAAGTGCGCTCATTCTTCCGCATTTCTCCCCTTAATGAGGGAGAATCGTCAAAAAGTGGTAATCTGGAATACTGAAACGAACAGTATAAAACCTCTTTATCAACAAATCTTTATCAATAATGTTTCAAATTTGTAAATTTATATTTTTCTGAACGATTTTTTTATTTAACCTAAATAGTAGATCAATTAGTTGTACATCATTGAAAATTAGGAAATTCAAATAAAAGATTTTTTTTTCACTATAAATCCAACATTTTGAATTCATTTCTAATGCAACATGTTTTCTCATGCACAATAAAAGATGAACAAATATAAATAGGAAATACCTCAGACAGTTTGTTCACTTCTTTATTTCGTTGTTGAATTTGGTGAATAACCTTTTCCCAATTACTGATCAAGTTGTTCCTTTCAACATATGCATTATGAAATTCTTCTTGTAAGTGATCCAATTCTGTCTAGAGATTTAAAAAATAACATTATAATACATTTGTATTATACTACATTGCATTTGTATTATATACATTTCATATATTAAAATGTACTAATGTAGTGAAAAATTTTATATATACCTGTACAATGAGAACTTCAGTATTTGCATCTTCAAGAGAACTTTTTCTTTCATAAGCCTCTTTACTTAATCTTTCAATATGTATTTCAAGTTCCTGATTTTAAAACATATATATACAATCAATGAATCATCATCATTATACTTAGATATGGACAAAATACTAGCTCATCATGAAATTCAAATATAAAATTTCTGTACTTCAAATTAACCATCAATAATAATAATAATAATAATAATAATAATAATAATAAAAAAACTGAAGGGTAATTTTTTATGATAAGGATTGTAATAATAATGAAATAATAATAACTTTTATATAATAATAAAATACAGCTTCTTTCATTAAATTTTGTAATGACTGCTTATGATATGTATGTTGAATTAATTAATACTAAAGGAAAGTGGAGATAGGTAATCCCCAAGCAGTCTAAACAGGGAAAGAAACCCTCTTCAAACGAAAATAAGTAATTTCAAGGAGTCGAAAGAACGAATAAATATAAATGCTCAATGAGTTTCAGATAAAGTTCCTACTAAAACTTTATCTGATAAATTGATCTTGGAGCTTGGTTAGCAGAATCTAAATGTTAAAATCCTATTTTATTTCTTTTAAATTTAAATAGGATAGTAGTTTGATTTCCAGAGATTTTTCTAATATATATTATTATTATTACTACTTTGTTTAGTTAGCTGAAATATCTGAATATTAAAAAGCCTATTTTATTAGTTTCAATTTTAAGTAGAATAGCAGTTCCATTTCCAGAAGTTTAAAAGTTGATACATACAATTAGGAAAATTCTTTTTACTAGTATATTTTTAAAATAAAGAATAACAGACAATAATGATAAAATTAACTTTTAACTATTCGCATTCATAGAATTCTTTAAAAATATATAAATATACATAATTCGTTGCAAGAATATATGCAATTACCCCTTTAATTTATTCTGAATAGTATTATAAAAACGCATGCAAGATAACTAGCATAAGAATTAAAAATCGATTGAACTATATGTTTAAAATATTCTACAAAATCACAAGCTAAATGGGATTTTTCAATGAAAAAAATTCAAACAGCAACAAAATCCTACACAAACTCAAATCAGTAGATATTTTTTTTTTCAAATAACACAATTTAATTGCATCAATCCAAAGTAAAGTAAAATATTTTACTTAATAAATTCATAAGCTAAAATTATTATATGACATAATTTTCATATGGTTTTGTTTTTAGAAATTGAAGTTTATAGAACTTATCATCAGAAAATGCATTAAACATTATATAAAAAAATCACTTTTCAATTTATTTAAAATTATTAAATTAAAGAAAATCACCAACATTCAGCTTGCTATCATCTTCACTAGTATATTTCAATAAGGCCATATTATCTTTTTCTGTCTGAGAAGATTTTTCTATGTACTGCATTAAGGCTTCCTGATCCCATTGCATTGCTGCTCTCAATTTCTCTTTCTTTTCATTTTGTTCAGCAATAGAAATCTAAAATAAGGATTAAATATATTATTTTATTGAAAATTACTTTGTGATTAACAGAAAAATATTGTTACATTTATAAATTAGAAAAGTAATTGAAGAAACCTTTAAAAATAGTTTTATAATTACTCACTACAACATTATAACAAAACCTCGAATTCGTTTGTAATATATATTTTTATGAACTCACCTATTTATTTTGGTTAACAAATAAATTATTAGCTAAAAAAAGCAAACAAACTCGCTGTTAATATGAAAATCAAAAAATTACACTAACCATTCTATAACAGCTCTTATATATATATATATATGTAGTTAAGTGTTAAATAGCTTTTTTCATAGTGTCCATAAATTAAGTTATGGATAAATAATTTATTGCTGCCCAAGGCAATGACAGATAGGTTCTGCAGCATTTTCATCAACTGTACTTCTACTTTATAAAAATTCATTAAATAAAATATTAGCTGTTAGAAGAAAACAGTTTTACATTTACTCCATTTAAGAAAAAAATATGAAAAGAATAATATAGAATACAAAAGTTTATTATAGAAATTTTATTATTCTATACAGGAGAAATAGAATATAAGATAAAAAGGATGATATATATATATATATATATATACAAAGATTAAAATTATTTTTGGAACAACTTTGATATACACCCCCAAAAACTACGCGCCAAATCTGGCACTCCCTACGGACTTTTTAGGGTTGCTTTTTAGGTAGGTTTAATTATTTGTGTTTCGCAAAAATCCATCTTGGCGAGAAAAAAAAGGCGCCAAAAGCAGATATTTTGCTTGGTGAGAAAAAAAAGTCGCCAAATTTCCAATTTGGGGGTGTATATCAAAGTTGTTCCTTATTTTTTGTTAAATAATTGTACTTGTAATTTTTTCTATGATAATGCTTCAATAGTTTACTATAATAGTGCTATGATAATACTTCTCTTTGCTTTTGTCTTGTCTTCAAAGAGTTGATTTCTCGATTGACAACTTTTAATTCTTGTTCTAAACGGCTGCATTCTCTTTCCAAAACTTTTTCAGCATGTATTTCCATTTCCAGCTCATGTTCTCTTGATTTGTAAAGTTGCTAAGAAAATATTTCAAAATTGAAGGTAAGTTCTTTGTTCATTTTAAATGCTTTGAAAATCGTTTATATGTAGCTAATATATAGACTTAAGGTAAAATTCTATTTTAGCCCACCTCTGGCGACTTTTTCAAAATCTCGCCAATTTTTCAAAACCTCGCCAAATCGGAAGTATTTGAATTAAAAGGTTAAAAAAAAAAGAATTCTTACATTTCGCCAAAAAATTCTTATTATTCGCCAAAGGTGGGCTAATATAATATCGACCCAGACTTAATTTTGCTTACCTGTTTGTAATTAAGAGTTTGGGATAAATCACTGACATGTTCCTTTATATATTTCCCTTTATTGATGTTATTCTCTAAGACAATTTTCAATCTCTCTACTTCAATCTTTTTTTGCCTAAGCTAAAAGCAGATAAATATTAGAATCTTAGAAATAAAATTTTTACTATTAAATTTTAATCTAAAATACAATTACTTACTGTTTCTTCTAATTTTCTATTTTCTTCATTTGAAGCTGGTAATTCAGGTTTATTTCGCCATACAAGATCATAACCAGCTAAATCGACAGTATTTTCTAACATTTTGGGTATTGAAAATAGCTTTTTCTATGAGATCAAATTGATTTTTAAGTAACAAACCCTTATTTTGAAGTTCAAATTTGATCGCATCTCTGATGTCTTTGGAATCGTTGTCATGGAAACAGAAACTGGATTATGTGTTGCCGAATTTTAACTTTATATAAGCAATTTTAAATTAAGTTTTGACTGGAAACATTATTGAAATAACACTTTATTAATCGGAAGAATAATGTGATGATATTTTTATGTCACAGCTTTAGTGCCGTTTTTAAGTGATATATTATTTATTTTTTCGGAGGTAGTAAAATGAGGACTAAAAGGTAAGTGTACATTTGAATTCATGATCTCAGAATTCTAAACAGTAAAGTAACGTCATTTTAGTTTTTATTTCATTTATTAATGTGATTATAAAAATAGTAATGATTTAAAACTATCAAAACGATTATGTTATCAACTTAATGGTGAAAAAAAAATCTTACAATGATTACTGGCAATAGTAAAATTTTGTTTACGATATTGTCACTAGCGTCTCAATTTCAACGTGATCCCTACGGGATGGGCGAATCCATCATAAACCTTACTTTTCATAGGTAGGGACGTGGAATCGAGAGGGGCCAGAGATAACGTTGTCTTTTAAATGTTGAGTTGTAGCCCAACACTTATCCCGGCGTGTTTGTATTGGTGTGGATGGGTACGTTTCCCGAAGAAGGTGTCGACATATTAATTTAAAACATATATTTCTGTACCTTCCATCTTATTTAATGGATATTTAATACAAATACCATTTAATCATTTTTATAAAATCATTATTTAACATAAATTCTGTTTTATATTTTATTAGCTTTTAATACAGCATGTGCCTCTCAGATTATGATTGTATTTTTTGTAAACTTTATGTGATTGTATGAATATAATGTCTTTATTATCAGAAAAAAAATATTCTGCCGATGGTTATATTTGCCTTTACCCTTCAAGAACAGCGTACGTCTATTTTTTATAATTCCTAAGCTTAACACTTCTAAGTGATTCAATATGTTAGAATGAACTGAAAATTTTTTTTGAAAGAATTATGCTGAAGTATTTTTTTATAATGTTATTAGATTTAAGAGTTGCTGTTAATTCAGAATTTAAACTAAACTTTTTGGATTTAGAATGTTTGCTGATATTTCCCATTTTCTGCAGTCTAAAGATATAGCTGACCATTTTTTTCTTCTGATGGGTCATTCTTATTAAAAAGAAAAAAATTCAAGTTAAATTTTATAATATTTCACACATAGGTTCATGGGGTGTCTTTTACAATGTACCGAGTGTTCGAAAATTGTTTATTCAAAATCAGGTGTAGTACTGGCAAGTTGAATCTTGAGCATTATTTAACGATAAAAAGCAGCTCATTACATAATTTCTGAGAAGATATACTATAATTTGAATTACTTAGGTAAATAATTTCTTCTTATAGCTTTTTTATTTCATTGATTTTTGATTCTGAAGTTGTATTTATGGTAGCCATGTTTTTCAGTTGTAATATTTTTTTCTATTATACATCATCTTATTCTTAATAAAGTTTACACATTTTGCTTAGCATTTTATATGTAGTTTGTACATTCTATATTGTCTTTATTTATTGTAAAACCTTCTGAATAATATTAATTCCTCTTAAATTAAAATTTTAATTAAATTTTACACTCCCATTAAAATTTTACACTGTAAATAAGAGCAAAATATATCAATTCAATAGATATAAAATAATTTTGTGTTAATATTTTAATTTAGTTACATGCTAAACAATTTGCTATTTTTATTAATTGATTTTTGATAAGAGTTTAGTAAAATATACATCCAAGGCATATTATATTATGCAGTGTATATGTTTGTTGGACTAACTTGGTCAAATGTTCAGCATAATTGTTTTTCATTATTATTATTATAAATTATGAGAATTACATATATAATTTTGTAAATTGCAGATTGTGAGTGTTTTTTTAAAAATCATTAATCACTTACTAAAGAAATTTTTTGCAGGCATTCAGTTAAGTATAGAGTTATGGGTATACCAATCTGTAAATATTCTTTAGTACTCTACCATTCTTATATTATATGTGAATAAAAAAAAAATCCTATACCTATAGCTGAGCATGCACAATGTTTTCTATGTTAACTGATAATATATTGTCTATACTTATCAGCCATTCATATTTCGATTTCCTTAATGATTTCAGAGTACACCTAATGAAAACCAATATATCATTTCCTTAACTAAGTCACAAAAATGAGCTAGTAAGTAAATATTCAAAACAAGTTTAAATAAAATTACTTTCATTCTATTTACTTTGTTCCTTGACTTTTCAGATTTGCTATAACTTTGTTTCTAGAATGTTCATCTAACATTATTACACATATTTTGAAAAACAATAAAATAAATAATATAAATTATAGAATTATAATATATATACTATATTTATAATATTCTTCTAAGTTTTGTTTAGGTTTTTTGTTTCTTAAAGTGTAATAGCTCAAATTAAGTTTTTCAAATGATGAAATATATTTTATGGTTTTACAAAGTTATTTGTCTCGAATAAAACTGCAATGCTATATTTTTTAATAATTAAGTGCAATATACCAATGTAGAAACTGAATTGCATCCAAGATATTAAAGAAAAAATCTGCATTTAAAAATTTCGTTTCTTATGCTGTATTTAATAAAAAGTTTCGGTAACATATCTATTCACAATCTTTAAGTTATCGTCAAGTTCACCCAATTTTCGAGAGCTAAAGTTCTACAGATTAACTAGTTTATTTAGCATAATTATAATATATAAACAAAAATTGTTTGTAACATTTGACTAAATAACAAAAAGGACTTTTATTAACACATTACAAGGGTAAAAATGGACTCATTTTTTTATCCACTCTTTACATAACTTGCTTCAATGAATGAAATAATCAAATAATTTAGTGGGCAAATATTTTTATATACTACTAATAAAGTTGAATTAGTTTTTTAAAATGAAATTTGCCGTTTTTCCACTATAATAAACAAAAAGATCACTAAAAAACAAATTTTACATTGGATTTTTTAAATTATATCTATTGAATTGTAGAAAATTATTTTTATTTTAAATAATATTTTCCTCTCTATAATAAGTTACATTACTACCCAGAAATCCAAATCGTTTTCATTAGTTTATCATGTAGTTCATCGCATCATTTTCGCCTATTATTGAAAGTCAAGTAAGAAGTATTTTACTTAATATCTGAGCAATTTTATAAAATAAATTTTAAAAAGTGAAGCTACAATACAATCAAATTTAGAAGATAGATGAAAGGGTTATTTACATTTTCAACAGTGCCATGATGTCACGCAACAGTCTCTATGAGAAAAGTTTATAATCACCATACACAGAGTAAAAATATTTAAGTTAGACAATTATATTAATTTCATAATTTTAAAGTTAAATTATTTGATAAACTCATTCATATGAACTTATATCTAAACAATTTATCTGAAAACAAATACAACCAATATTCTTGTTGAACAAACTGGTTACCTGATGTGACAAATATGATTACATATACATTATGAAATACATAACAAAATAGGCAGTAAAATATTAACAATATGTTTTAATATTGCATAGTATTCCCTCGTCATTTATTAATCTTTTTTTGTTTGATCACGTGTTTTCATAATAAATATATATTGTATTTAATTTTATTACATATTGAACATTTTACACCATTTGTGACCTATGTCTGTTAAATAGATTGCATCTCAAAAAACAGTTTGCTTCTGTAGGCTCTTCTAAATTTAGCTTTGTTTTCTTTGTGATTCATACGAACTTGCCAAAGTCATTTTTTATTTTTATCATGATTACATATTTTGTAAGGATATCTTTGTATATTGTTTGATAAACATTAACATGAGGATTTCGTTTTGTCACTCTTTTGTTGTCAAAGTAGTAAAAACTTTAGGAATGTGTTAACTTGCACTATCATTTTAATAAGAGAAGCATTAAGATTTAGGTGAGGAAAATTTTGACAAATCATATAAAACCTGTTCATGATAAGGAATATATTCATTATTATTATTTTATGATTCTCATAATGAAACCAACCAAAATTATTCAAATAAATTAATATGTATTGTAATTATTTACAAAAATAAGATGGCACAATTACTTCATTCCCAAATACTGCAAATAGGATTTTCTGTCACTGAATAATAATTGAAAGATATTGCCATGAACAGATTTATTCATATTTTATCTATATAAATAAAAATGAATGTTTGTCGGCATGTCTGTTATGCCTTCCTCAGCCATTCATCTGGTTGCTATGAAACTTGCTCAGCTTATTGTTTACATCTACAGGTTGGTTATAGGCATAGTACAATTATATAAAATTTGAAAAAAAAAAAAAAAAAAAATTGGATCTCAAAAAATTTATTTACCAATTTAATCTCTAAATAACTTGCTGAGGAGACACAATAGATTCCATAGTAATGCTAGATAACAAGTTAAAATTTAATATAGTATATGTTGAATTACATACAATAGTTATATTGTACATAAATACCATGCAAATCAATCTCATAGGTAACAACTTTATTACAGATTATGCAAGAAAGTTTTTGGGGGACCAATCCTGGGGTTTTTAAAATGTAATTAAATTATAGTTTTTTTTTTCCAATAACTTCCAAAAATATTATAGTTCAAATTATTTTTGCAACATCTTATTTTCAAAAAATTAACCTTAATTTTAATATAAACAGTATTAAAAAAACTTATATCCTCCGAAACATTCGTATGAATTATATCTTAATACGTTTATGTAACTGAATACAATCTTGCACTAGTCTTAAGAAAATTGAAATAGTTCTATATTAAAAAAATATTATAAAATACCATTTTTTGCAACTTTAAATTGTTAACAGATGTTATTTTCAAGTAATACTAATTGAACTAATAAAATACTTCATCAAATGAAAATATTTTAAGCATATTTATAATTGTGTAATAAATTAAATGTAATTTGTTATAAATGAATTTAAATTATCAATGAAACATGAATTGAAATTTAGTTTTATTTCATGCATTAAAAAGGTTCATCAAGGTTTTTATGACTCATATATCAAGATTTATCCATTAAGTAATAAAACTCAATTTGTTTTATTTGTCAAGAGGAGAATAACTTGTAGTAACAAAAAATTTTGATATTTACAATATAATATAACAAAGTAATTCTCAATTAAACATTAATAAAATGAGAATTCATATAAGAAAATTATTTATTGAATAAAGGTTTGTCTTGATTTACAATGAATATTACAATATATGCCTACTTAACTTACCATATCTATTTTAACACTATGATTAGAGAAGGAAATAAACTTTGAGATGAAGTTGTTTTCACAGTGAACACTTTATAAAACTATGTTTCTAAATTTATATACAAGTTTTTTTTACTTATTTTTTTAAATAATAAAGATGGCCTAGTCATTAAATTTTGGTTATAAGTCTTTTACTCATAAAACAGGTTACTTAAATTCAATAAGTTATTTCATTCCTTAATTTATTATCCTTACAATAATTTAACATGCATTTACTTAAAATTATAAAACACAAAAGTAATATAATGTCAAAAAAAATCAACATGATAAAGATAGATTAAGATTTGTTTTATTTACAAATTAGGAAACTTAAATATCAATACCATATTACTTCATCATTCATTTTGTATTTAATACATTTCTAAAAATTATATATGATCCGTTTACGAAATGCAAAACATTTCCAAGTATAAGAAATAGTCAGTTTTTTAAAGATATTCAAAGAGGGGTAAACTATATCCATAATTACATGCTAAAATAACGACAACGCAAATAACGATTCATCTCAACCGGGATAAGTGTTGAGCTACAACTCAACATTTAAAACACAACGTTATCCCTGCTGCCCCTCTCGATTCAACGTCCCTACCTAAGAAAGTACGGTTTGCGATGGACTCGTCCTTCCCGTAGGGATAAACGTTGGGATTGAGACGCTAGTGATATTGTCTAATTTAGTTATGTTTCCGAATGCCCGAATTTGCTATTTTCTAATCTTCGGCTAGAAATGCTGAAAAATTGAAATTTTACTGATATTACGAGTAATATCATCTGATTTAATTATATTTATTTGAAATTATCTGATGTTTTAAGTCTTGAGTAAGTGATGTAGTTTTAACTGAAAATAGAATCGTTTGTTTCGTAAATTCGATATCTAAATGCATGTTTAATCTTAAAAAAACTTATTTAATTTTCTTTTTCTTTTAATTTCATAGAATGTGTGTTTTTCCATAGCATGTTTATTGTCTATCATATTATTTTGATCTAATTGGAAATAAATTGATTTAAAATAATTTTTTTTTTAATTCGTGCTTAGAAATTTCCATTAGTAAAATGCCGCCTAGAAGTAGACAACATGCTAAATCGAAGAGAGAGAGTACGAGAGAAATGAAAATTTCGTCTGTGGAATCAACTAATGAGTAAGTTTATATTCCCTATTTTAGAAAACTTCAGAAATTAATGCAAAAATAAACTTTTTTTTTCACATTTTATGATGTATACTAATAATTTAGCAAAATTTTGACTTTATGATGAAGAAATATTTAGTTTTTTTTATTAACACTGAGTTGTGCATTTTAAATATTTATAGTAGAATGTATAACTTGTTTGCACTAAATTTTCACTTTTTAGTTTGTGCATTATTACTTTTTAAATTATTATAATAAATTATGTTTAACTATTAAAGGAAATTATTTTATTTTGTGGGGTATAATATGCATGCTGTTATTAGAGATATGAAAATATTTAGTAATTTAGCCAATGGTCAGTTATCTGATAAACTCCCCAATCTCATGAAAAAGTTCATGCACAAAAATTCAGATTTTGTTAGTTATTTCATTTTTAACATATACATCTGATTTCATTTTCTATTAAAATGAAATATATTCAAGATAAAAAAAAAGGTTATATTATATATATATATATATATATATTGAAATTCTAACGTCTAATTTAAATCAAACTAATTTCTAAAGTTTTATCTTATTTTAGTCCATATTAACTTTATTCTAAAATATACTTTTATTTCCTGATCTGATTCCATTTCTCTAATAATGCAATATATGCTTTGTAAAATAGCTGAATCAGCTAAAAGCTGACTTTCACATGTTTCATGTCAAAGACGTGAAAAATGTCTAATAAGCACATTTATTTTTGAAGAACACTGTGTTGTTTCCCTTGCTTGTGTTTGCTGTTCAGAAATCCCTTTCTTACTCTTAATGATATTTAGCACTGTAAACAATATTTTCTCTATCAAAATGTGGTATAAAAAACGAGGGAAAATTAATTTCTGCCTTTTTTGCTGTGTCTGCTTGTCTATGCTGCTTGTAAATATGCTATATATTTACAGCTGATGATTCATACCTCCTATTTAGCAATATAGAACCATATTAGTCTAGTGTTGAGGTTTCTAATTACAAAAAAATTTGTAAGCTTAGTGTTCTTGTTTTTAAATCACATTTTGCAAATGATACATCTATATAAATAGCTGGTGCATGTTAAAGCTGATGTAGAGGATCAGGCATTTGTTTACTATTGTATAAGATAAGTTTGAAGTGAAGAAAAAATAATGAAGTGAAGATATACAGTCGAATCCGGTTAATTGGACCACCGGGTAATCGGACCAGCCACTTATTCGGACCGAATCTTAAATCCTATGTACATAAGCCTTATATTATTCACTTATTTGAACCAAAATTCCATTTAAACGGACCAAAAAACATGGCAGGGAAGATGAAAAAGAAGCCACAAGTCGCCTGTGAACAGCAGGAGGTCCGAAAGGGAAAAGAACCAGTGAGAGGTGAGCAAGCACTTTGTTTCTTAGAACGGGCAGCTCGGTAGTAAGTTCTTCAAACGTTGACTGGAATTTGATAAGAACTTTTTTTTTATTGTGCTTCACATGCAGAGTATCTTGTAGATCGTTTCGAAGAATTTGTTTCTTAATTTATTTTTCAATGAATAAAGTTCATAAGCAACAGTAGCTCTAGTTTGTATGTTCGCCATACGCGTGTGCCGCACAATAAAAGTCATTATGACATTTTAATATGTTGCGTATTGCACGTCTTGTCTTGTAACATAGTGCATGTTCGTGTTATCGGACCAGCCAGTTATTAGGACCAAAATGATCCCGTCCCAATGTGGTCCGATTAACCGGAATTGACTGTATTCACTTCATTATCATTATTATTATTTGACGACAGTTTAATTAATTAAATATTAAAAAAGGATACAAAATCATCTATCAAGTAGTCTATGTGCTGCTTAAAAATAACTTGTTTATTTGAATTTTTTTGAAAAATGAGAAAAAATTAATTTATCAATATTCATAGTCATATGAATTCCAGATTTTGGCCCAGTTTCCAAAGATGTGGCAATCCTGGATAATTTGTCTTGGTCATTGAAGAGGGTGGGTGGTGGAAAGCTCACTATATTTGATTTTTCAGTATATGACATTTGGCATAGTGATAGAGCTTGGAAATAGTTTTTCATATCATCTAATAAATTAATGTGAATATTTGCATGAGAAATCAAGCATTATCAGAAAATTCTTATTGAATCTGTATTGTAAATAAATAAATAAAATGTAATGTCCCATGATATATATTTTGATTGATTGAATTGGGTATAAAAATAGAATGCAATGCAAAATTTTCCATATAAAAAGGGGGAAGGGGGAAAAAGGTACCTTTTTTGGCTTAATATGAAGCTTACATAATCAATTAAGTTTTTTTATGCTGGTAAATGCATGATTACATGTTGAAACACACTCATCAGTAAAAGTCACATTTTCCAGAATATAAAAAGAAAAACTTTTCACATCAGAATTGCGGTTCGACAAAGAAACAAACCTTCCTTTTGACCTTTTACAAAGATAACAGAAAATTACTTCCAATTTTTAATAATATCACAAATTATATATAGATTATATATATAATATATATATTGAATTTAAAGTATTCATTTACTTATTTTACTTTTTTTTTGTTTAGAAAAATAAGCACTGATTCAAAAGTTAGTTTGCCATGGACCCCATCTACATATACAGCTATCAAAATACTTTTATCTGCACGTCTTTGTGCTGCAGTGTGGAGTAATATATCAGACTGTGATGAAGTCTACAATTATTGGGAACCTGTAAGTCATTATTTATATATATTTATTTAATCTAGTAACTATGCTTTATATAAATAATCCCACCTATTATGAGTTTCAGATTGTGAAAAAAATATTTTGTATCAAGATATGCCAGTTAAGATTTTAATACACTACATTCTCTTTTTTTTTCAATCATTTTATAATTTTTATATTTAATTTTAATTATGATAAATTGTATTATTATGTAATTGTATGCCAATTAATAATATTATAATTATATTAATTATATGCCGATTAATAATATTATAATTATGTTAATTGTATGCCGATTAATAATATTATAATTATATTAATTGTATGCCTATTAACCCATTTAAAGAAAAAACTTCTATCATTGTTTAAAAACTGAAAATTATTTGCATTGTCTCCGTAGCGGAGCCCTCGAGTTCGAAGACCAATTTTAAATAGCTCCGCTCCGGAGCCCTCGAGTGCAAAGGGTTAATAATGATAAATTGTATCCTAATGTCATTTATCAATATTAAACATAACAATATTAAGCCATAAGCAGATATGTTTTTGTAATAAACAATAACAATTACTACATATTTTTCTTTTATTAGAAGTTAATTTTTGTTAAATATATAATGAAATTTTTGATTGTTGATCTTCTGATTTTTGTTTCTTCATGATAATACCAACGTCAGATTTGTATTATTAAGAAGGAGGATATGTTTTTTTTATATAAATATGAATTATTTTATTAATTATTTAGATATTCTTTTCAAACTGTTAAGAAATAGTATTGAATTAGCTGTTTATATCAATTGTATTTTTTTTGTATTGTGAATTTATTTGAATCTAAATGCAATTTAAAGGAGAAGAGTGTTTTTTTAAAAAATAAATCTATTCCTTTTCACCTATTTAATAGTATCATATTTAAGTATCTATATTTAAAAAATAAATCAAAAAATAACAACCTAATAAATATATTAAATAAGAATTATTTTCTTAGCTTTGATGAAAATTTTAAGATATTTTTATGCACTTATTTTTGTAGATGCACTTTTTACTCCATGGCAAAGGGTTTCAAACTTGGGAATACTCTCCACTTTATGCAATTCGCTCATATGC
>JAPMOQ010040223.1:0-17159 GCA_026543055.1 Argiope trifasciata
TGATTTAGACAAACTTCAGTAAAACTTTTTAAAGAATTCATTGCACCAGAGGGATAAATTTGTCAAAGTGTGATTAAAAATCAGTTTTTATTTACTTTAAATACATTGCTTTACTTTTTTCTGAGGATTTAGATATGGTATTGTAGTTTTAAAGAGAAGATTTCATTTTTAATGTAACAGTTTTACTTCAGTATTTCAAATGTTCTCTTTCGTTGACCTTCTCTTAATTGCATGCAGTTACTTTTTGATTCTTTGAGTTTGGTGGATTGTTAATGAGAATTTATAATGAAACTTACACATCATTTAATTACATAACTAATACAGCAATTTCACACATTTTAACTCTACAAACTTCGATCTTCCGCATTTTAACCCTATATTCTTCAATTCTACATCCTTTAATTCTTAATACTTCAGTTATAAAAATTAGTAATTTATCATTTTATAGTTTTTTTAGTAAAGAAAATTCAAAATTCTTCAGCTCAATATTATTTTAATTGTTTTAATTAATAATTTTATCAAAGTCGATGGAGAAAGTATCAAATTTGCAGGAGAAATCTATTCGTAGAACCTATTTTCCTTTTTCTTTATTAAAAAATTGTTCTAAAATATTTAGTTATTTTATTTAATATTTGTCTGCGAACAATTTAATGAAAAGGAAGTTAAAATAGAATGCATTTCCTCAATACTACGAAAAATATATTATGTGTTGCCACTAAATGCAAACAAATATTAATTTTTATAAAATAATATGTTAAATTAATGTAAAAAAATCAAATCATGACAAAATTAATTTTAATGACATAGTTGAATTATTATAAAGAATCTAATATTATTTCATCGATTATTAGGATTAAATTGACATACTGCCAAATATACAATCATTGTTTTATCGATAATTCAGTTATTAGCCTAATCATTAATATAATCTATGATTACAATTAAAATATTCAATTTTTTTAAAGATATTTGTTACATATTACTAAATTCGTATACATGCATTAACGGTATACTTCAAATAAATCTCTTTATTAGATGGGTGAATATTTTTCTAGCAAAATTTTATTTTTTTAGTGAAAGTAATTGGTCAGAAAACAAGATAATGTTCAATCGAAATTGGTTTTTAATGTCGAGTAGCTGAAGCTTAATACACCGTTACACGATAACAAACAAAAATGGAATTACGATCTGTGCAAAAACAGCGTAATTACAGTAATTAAGCCAGACATACCCTCAATAGACTAAATTTATAAATCAGTGAGCAACTTAATGCACCCGTGTTACAATGGTATAAATCAAATATATCCTTGGGTCAATTAACCTCAATATCTCGTTAAAGCAGTGACCCTTAATCTGTATAATGTGAGGGCATGAGAAAAAAGACAAAAACCATCAAAAATGAGAAAGAAAATATTTACTCAGAGAAAAATATTACCTTCAGATCAAAAATAAAATGTAATTAAATATATAGCAATCTAATAAAATAGTTTTTACTATTTGAAGGTATGTACATCTAAAATTAGAGAATGGAATAAAATCATATTTCTTATATTAGTTGGGGAAATTAGAGAAAAATTATTACCACAAAAAATCCTCTCGTAAAATTGGAAGACAAAGCTAAATTCCTTTACAACTAAGTTACTATCTGACAACCTAAATTATTGGTTAGAAACAGTCAAAATTAGTGAGTGAAAATTGCTTTTCTGTCTCTAACTTCAAAGATATAATAGTTATCAAAAACATTAAATACAAAAGTTGCTCTTCTTAAATAGGCGCTAATTCGTCAACATGGGTTTATTTTTATATTTTCAGTTTTAAGAAAATTATAGTGAAATGAAACTTTCAAACCCCACACACCATTGTCACCCCCTTTAAGTTATGAGGGTCATTTACGAACTCGCCTGGGAATTTTACATTTCAAACAACATATTCCAAACCAGTTAAAATTATTCTAGTCATGTAAATGTTTGAAGGAAGGTCGGATTTGGGCTCTACGGACCACGATAGATGAAGAACGAAAAAGTTTGAATAAGAACCATTGCATTAAATGGTCTTCCTACAGGCATCTACCTTAAACAATTGCCGATTTTATAAACACAGGAAAGATAAGCATATTAGAAATAAAATCTTACTTGATTAATAGAGGAATATTTTTGTGAGTCTCACATCTGTATCTGCATTTTGCATCTCTCGAACATTTTGCATATTTCATTTTTCATGCATTCATTATAATCGCTGATGCCAATTTCTTTTAACTTGACAGGCCTTAATCTTTCCCATCGATGAATTATGATACTGTCAATATTATAACGATTTTTTAAAACTCTTATGATGACTTTTTTCCAGGATTCATTTCCTTGAATATTCATAACTTTGTAAAAGAAATTTGGCTTCATTCTGTTGAATAAAATCTGATCACAATACATGCACCCAAACAAAGGCAGTTATTTTATGATCAACTTGTATAGATAGATATGTTGGTGGATGGTTGTCTCGTTCATAAGAAGGGAAAAAATCATTATGATATTCAAATCCTGAAATATGGAAAGTACTAAATTAAATTAAGACAACCAAGATATATTCAATCATCAGTTATATAAAATGGAGTCAAGCCATTTTTCACTTCTTTAATGATTTTCGGCATAAAAATATATTAATTTCTATAAATGATACTAAATGTTGGTTTTTCATTTACAATTTTTGTTGGAGAAAATAGAAAAATGCATTTAAAATAATTCATGATATCATATTATCATAATTTCGGATAATTTTTTATCATAGGAGTTTTTATAGAAATATAATATTGTGTTATCAAAATTTCATACGATCATTAAAATACATCATCATCAAATGTGTATTATTTTATATCAAAATAATAATGAGTTTTCAAAAGTTTATACGATTAATATTTCATCGAATATTATTTCCTTATAGACTTATTTATAGAATATTATTTCTTTATACTTTGTTAAGTTTTGTATGATTAGTATTTCATCAAATGTAAATTATTTCCTTACAGCAAACCACTATTGTGTTGAAAAATTTCATACGAATTAATATTTCATCAGAAGTGTAATATTTCTTTATAGTACAATAATATGATGTTATCAAAATTTCATACGATTAATATTTCATCAAATGTGTATTATATTTTTTTATCACAAAATAATATTGTGTTATCTTAATTTCATGTGATTGAAGTCCGTACTATTTGTTTATAGTAAAAAATAAGTCTTACATAGAAAAATGTATATGTAAATAAAGAGGTATTTCTGGAATTGTCGGTAAAGTCAGGACGGCTTGTTTAAAGTCCAACCACTCTCATTTCAAACAATAGTTTTTTTTCAACCAATTTTAGCCTCCTACGTTCCAAGGAAGTAGGACACATTCTTTCTTAGAGAAAATGAAGAGTTTTTTTTTTCTTTGCAGGTGTTGGGAAAGAAAAATTCCTTCCCATCTTTAAAACTAATTTTTTAGAATTGTTATTTTTTATTTTTGTATTCTTTCTTCGCTCTTATTTTTTTTCCTTTGTTTTTTACATAAACCGACGCATTTTTTTTTTTTTTTGATGCACTGCATTTTTATTTCTTTCATACCCTTCAAGGCTGCTTCAAAACTCTTTGAGAAAGAAATGCAATAAATTAAATTCAAGATCTTACAAATCAGATAATTATTAATTATTTCCACAAAATTTGTAATAAAAGTATCTTGTGGGAAAAAATATAAATTATTTAGTTTTTTACATACGATTTTTAGATGACTTTTCTTTTCTAATAATATATAATTACTAGAGATTCAATAATTAATTTTAAAAAGTACTTAGTCTTAAAAGTGTATTTATAAAAATTATTAATAATTCATTTTTTATTATTTATCATTAAAACTGTTTTCGCTTCTAATATTTGGTATACTTTAATTAGTTATTATTATTATTTATTCTAATTAAATAAATGTCATGAGCGCTGTAAAGTTTTGTAAAGGCAACACGTCTGTGTTGCCCCTTAAAATTGCTACACAGGGAAATTTCTCCTTTTTACTTTCTCCGGCCCCTTCTTACAACGTCATTTCTTCCAATTTCTTAAAAAGAGCAGAAATTATGTTGTTTCTTCTTTTTTATTTAGTCCGTCATAAATTTGTCGTTCGTCAAGAAGCTCAGTACAAGGCTTATAAATGCGTCAAGGCTCAATCAATAGTGGAAATCTCAAAAGTTAAAAAAATACAGGCGCAAATGTAAATCAGAATGGAAAAACAAGTATATGTAAGTAAGAAAGAATAAGAATAAGAAAATGAGAAGAAAAAAAATAAAATAAGAATATTCCCAAACACAAAGTGAAAAAAAAAATCGCTCACATTCAAACAGAGAGTTCATTAATTTGGATTACACATCAGAAACATGATCAAAATAAGGTATTAAAAATACAAAAATTTAAAGCATAAAATTATGCATATAGAGTATATTGTTTCTTCTATAAAATCTCCCAATTTTACAAGGATACTTGAAATTTCATCTAACCCTATAATTTAGAACTTAATTGATATAACAACTTATTTATATTTTATGACAATCCCTCTTTCAATTCAAACTGCATAAATTTAATTCTGAATGGAAACATAGGGTCATTTTATTCCACCTCTAATTTAAATCGAGATCTCGCCGCTCTATAGAGACATAAACTACTTTCATCTTGCCTAGGCTACGTACAGACCTTGAGCATCTTGAAGACCAGGTTCCGCCCTTGTTGTGTCTGTAATCTACCATTAGAATACAACTAACACAATGTGTGGTTCAAATTGTATCGTAGGAAAAGTCATCAGTCGAATAATTTGTTGACAAATTAGTTGAAAAAAATAAAAGCGAGAAAGAACTGCTATGTTTGATGACTGATTGATTCATGAGCATTTACCTCACTTAAAAAATGTGAATGATCCATGGCGGTACTAAAAAAAAGATAAAAACAGCTATATTTTTTTCAAAATTGTATATTATTATATATTAAATCTTTTAGGATACTTAGTATATAGAAGCAGTTAAATACTTAGCAGGAAGAAGCTATTTTTTAAAATAAGGTCTTAGTAATTTTTTTAAAAATCTCTTATATTTGAATTATTTTTAATATACTTAATATAAATAATAATACTTAATATTCTTTAATATATATAATAAGAGTGAAAGAAGAAAATAAACCGAATGAAAGAAAAATAGAGCCACTCAATTTTGTATATTATTCTGATTATTATGAATAAGTTATATTTAGTAAAAATTGTTTTTTCAAACTATTTTAGAGTATTAAAATTAATTATAAAGGTAATAGAGTTTAATATAAAAATTTTAGACGGCACTTTAAATTTATTAACGTTTGCGATGTTGTTAATTTTTACCAAAAGTTTTGATAGTAAAATTTGTATTTTCCTTTTGGTAAAATTATTCTTTAATCTTCTTAATCTTCATTGTTATAATGTGTTATTTTAGTTCTCTTATTTTTATAATAAATGCTTATTATTTCTGCTTTCGACTAAAAGCAGTTTTCATGAAATCATAATATTTCCATAGTTATAAAAAGCGAAAAAATGTGAAGAAAGATGGGGTAAGATTCTTAGCTTCCGAAAATATGGTTCATCTTCCAGAGAAACTATAAAGAAATTCAAAACGATTTGTAATTAACTTCTTGAAATTTCCTTACTATGTTATGTATAAACGATTTAGTAGAAAACCGTCTATATCTAAAAGACCCATGAATAACAGTTTTTTCTCAACACCAATCATCTACTCAAATAAAAAAGGAATTGCAATTTTCTTGAGGGAGTAAAATTGCGCTTAATGTACTTCTAAAACCTTTACATGTAAAATATATCAAAGTGAGAAAAGATCTCCCACACACAATTAATTAAAAACCATTTTTTTTTATTTTTTAGATAGTTTTTAGGCTCCGGTGGTATTTTTCCTAAAATAATAATTTTACAAGATATTTATATTACACTACTTTAAAATGTACTTTTTATTCCTATTAAATATATCAGTGTATGAATGTTTTCAAAATAATTCAAAAAACAATTCCTCTAGTAAATTTTAACAGTAAACTTCATTGTTTTCATTAAATTCAAGGTGCTTCCATTTCAATCGCCTAGAATATTTAATCATCTGATTTTTTTTCTAATGCCGAAAACTAAGGAAAAAATACTCTGCTAATTATTAGTGCTATTTTCATGAAACATTTGAAAGTGACAAATGGTAGTAAATAATCTGAGAAAAATAAAAAAATATATGGAGAATGTTATTTATTATCCTGACACTTAGATTTTTAATGGAGCTGTGATATCATGGGAATCCACTCCATTAGCTAGTTCAAATATTAAACAAAAAAAGAATGATATTTCTAAAATATATTGTTGACAGAACCAGGAAGAATTTTATAAATAATAATTTAATTGAAATTATACATAACTGATGATTTCTATTGAAATAACTACCGGGTAAAATCATTCAATATGCAATAAAACCTTATTAATATAAGAACAAGAATTTTTATTGAAATGTCACAGTTATAATTTCAGGATTAAAGATCTCTATCATTTAGTAAGAAAAACTCTGAGTGAATCTCACATATCCTTTAGGCATACGCAAAAAGCTAACTGGTCTCTAAAGGCTGCTAGCATTTTCATGAAACATGCAATAAATCCTTACTATTATTACAGCATGAGTTTCCGTTGAAGCATCACTGCGATATAGTAACCATTCTAGGGTTAAATATATCTAACAGTCGAAGAATTAAGAAACTCTGGGCGTATCTAAAGCATCCTTTAGCATTATTTTCTTTACCTCTAAATCGATGCAAACTCAGCATGGTAATCATCACCTTTACTCTTGCAGAACACACTTAGGGAGGTCAAGGGTCTTGAAATTGATCATCTTTTGACACATCCACTTTTATTCATACAACTTTTTATGTTTCAGAAATGGATGATGGGAATTTTACTATCAAAAAGTGAGTGTAAAGCAATAAAATCCTGAAAGAGCACGTGTGAGAAAATGTTACGAAATGCGTGTTAACTGCAATATTTCATCTCAGCAACTTTAAGTTTAGACACTCGTAAAATTATTTTTCCGCTTGAAATATGAAGTTAAACAAAGGCAAACTCTGTGACTTCTGTCTTCTAGAATGCTAACCGAATGCATAATGAATTGATTGTAATGTAATAAGAATAAGGTGATGTAAATATTATACAAAAGGAAAATCTAAATCCTGCTCATCTCCCACTATTTTATTTGATATTAATATAACGACTGAAATAATTTATAATATTTTTATTATAAATCATTTCAGTCGTTAATAATTCATAATATTTTATATAATTTTAATTAATATAATTATAAAATATATGTTTCATAAATTTACAATTTTTTATAAAATAATATATTTATTTTTCTTTTAATTAAATTTTTAAGCCTATAAATTAAATATTTTTTGATTATTTTCTTTTAATCTTAGTTTAGTTTATAAAAAATACATTTTAGTGTTTAATAATAAAAGATAGATAACCTGTAAATAATAGATATATGTACATGATAATAGACATATATATATATAATAAATAGGCGTGCGTGATAATAAATAGAATTTATAAATAATATACATTACAAAGGTATATAGTTATGATATTTAAAATATAAATTTGTAAAATATATAATGCTGAAGGGCATATCATTAATACATAACTGAAGTCATGGTGTTTATTCATTCAAGAAAAAGGAAAAAAAATTTAAACCTTTATTCCTCTCAGAATTACTGCATTCTTATATTTTTAATTAGATTATTTTATGAAGCATAATATACTGATTATTAATCTAAGCTTTAAAGAATTACATTTATTTAATCAAGAACTGTAATATACATGTATACGAGCATCAAATAAAAAATAAAAAGTTATGATACTTGCATAAATTGTATAAAAACTATTTGCTTAAGGTATTATAGCATTAAATAAGAGTAATGAAATGAATTTCTTCAAAATATAAAATTTCTAGTAAATAAAGTTATAATTGGAATAAAATTAAGCATTCATTCTAATTAATATTTTTTTAAAGAATATTAAGATTTCAAATCATAAGAAGTTGATGGAAACAATGCAATTGATAATGCTTTTTAAGAATTAACAAAACTTTCAGCAAGCTACAATAAGCAAAATTAATTTAACTAAGCAATTTACACGCTTTCTGATATTTCATTAGCACATTAGACATTATATTTCGATTAAAAAAACCATCTATACACATTTTATCTGTGTATCCGATCTTTGTCAGAACAACTATCTAATATTTTTTCTTTCAATTTCTGTGTTTCATATTGTAGAAATCCCTTTTCAAGAGCAGTAAAAAAAATCAAAAAGAAAAGTTGACTTTTCTGTTTACTAAGTAATAAATTTGCCATAAAAAATAATTTTACTTATCCAGCCGAAATTGATTTATTAAAAGAAACAAAATTGGGTGCCCAAATGTATATTGTCCATAAAAAATATTTGTAATTTTCACATAGTAAAATATGTCATTTTAGTATTGTCCCCATTTTAAAAGTGTGTGTGAATTGCATTTGCGAATAATGTCGTTCTTCATATGAACTTTGCATCACTTCCATGCTCACAAATAGAGACCTAAATTTTACTTCTTTCAAAAAATTTTACATATCAAGAACCATTTGAATATGAAAGTTTATATAATTCAACAGAAAACAATATGAGATATAGAAGAAAAACCTTAGTGAATTATTTTGCAACAACAAAATAAAACCCGTTCATTTTTATTATGCTTTTTTTTCTTTTTATGAGATAGAACTTTCATCCACCTCACAATTTTCTTCTAACAGGATCTGCAATGAAAAATGTAAGCCAAATTATTAATTAAAATTATTAATTATTAATTATTAATCACATATTTTTATTTACAGAAGGGAAATTAGGATAATAAAGTATAAGTAAGATTATAAAGCCTTAGTAAATAGACAATGATTTGACATTTCTTGATATGTAGACTTTTTGTAGGATGTTTCAAAGCTGTGCATTTGTAATTAAATAAAAATATTTTTCTAGATTGAATTAAACTGGAAAAAATCCTATACTAATTCCCAATACATAATCATACGGCTGAAAAGGAAAAGATAATTTAGTGGTTGTATTCTAAACCAGCTTTATAAGTGAAATTTAGTTTTCACGATAATATTTTCAGCAAGCGGAAATTAATATCAAATGCAAAATGATATAACTTGCAATTTTGATTTAATTTTGTTCCTACTAGGAAAAAAAAAAGAAATGGAGTAAAATAATGTACATTTTTACATTTATGTTTCATTTTATAATATTATTCTTTATCTTTTTCTACAAAATTCTAAAGCTCTTATCTCTCTGTTTGACACAGCATAATCAATATTTTAATTTTTACCGAATAAAAAACCATGCCAAACCATATCCAAATCTCTTATTTGATACAGTTATATATTTATTATTTTAATTCATTCATTCAAACCTTTTTTTAGACGTTTACATATCAGTTAACTTTCAACAAGCTTTTAAGCACTACAGTTAATGTATTATTTTTTTTAATTCTCTAGTGAACATTAATAAATGTATTATTATTTTGTGATTCCACCTATTTTTAATAACTATTTCCTAAAATGTACGATTAAATTATCTATCAAATTCAAATTTTGTAAAAAAATATAAATTAATGTACTGATTTTTAATAATTCATCAAATTTTGTACAGAAAAATATGTTTTGTACGTATAAGTTAAATATAAGAAAGTAATTTGTCCCTGAAATTTTTACGTTACGTAACCCGAAACAAAATTTTACTTTTTGAACTTTTTACTATTCCATAGAAATAGAAACATTTTCTTGTGGAAATTCACTTTATTTAATGAAACTATGTTATTGAAAGCTATATGTTTAAGTAAAAAATTAAGACAATACAAGCATGGCTTAAAAGTTTGGGATAGATCATTGGGCAAAATCTGACATAGTGTTTCTAAAAGAATAATGATAATATTTTCGTTAAGAGTATATTATAATTAGATATTTATTTTGAGATCTGAGCATTCTGATTTCAACAAAGGGCTCATATCATTAAAACTTAAAATAAAAACGTTTGCTTAAAGTTAGAATTTTATTTAATTGGCTAAATTAACAGCTTTTACGATTTCTGACCCTTTTTCTTTTACCAGATTACTTTCGTATTCTTTATGTCTGCAAGTATTTAACAGTAATTTAAACCATCAATATCCATTTCACAACTTTAAAAGGTGTATATATTCCCTGCAATCACAAAAGATGAAGAAATGGAAAACTATTGAATCATCTCTGATTAAGTTTCAACAACCTTCATTGAATAAAATTTCTTCTCTAGCCATTGCATACCTTCAAAGAAACAATTATATATTATATTGACATTAACCTTCATATATTTATTTTGTTAACAAAATTCGAAGACATATTATTTTAAACATGAATTGAGAACATTCTTTATGACTGAATAAGCTAAATGGTATTTCACTTGAAATTTCTCTGATTTTAACTAATAAATCTTCGAAAGTCTCAGTGTGAGGCTGCTTGTATTTATCTGTCCAATAACGGTAGATTTCTATCAAGCTAGAAAATAATTAAAAATTTGATAAAAAATTTTTCTTTATCTCAGTTTAAGCAGCTATTTTACGGAAAGGAATTTTTTAACTAAATTAATAGTAGTATTAATTTTCTAACTATCTCTTAAATATGAATATTATTTTGTGTTAAATAAATTTGGTTAATAAGATTTCTGGATTGAATTCTACAACACAATATATATTCACATTCATACGATTTATTCTTAGCTGAACTTAAGGACTGAGCCTTTTTATTTCCCTCGGGCAACGACGTGTAAGTTTTAACATCAGCAACCATGCGATTTATTATTTTTTACCAGAATGATAAAAGATATAAAAACAAACACATTTCGTATTTTGAGCTCCGGCCTTCAGAAATGTAAGGTAAATAAACATGCATAATACATTTTGAAATTGGTGTTTACATCTTTATTTCCAACCGCAAGATGACAGCAAATAATTCTCTTATTTTACTATCATTGAGTTTTCACACCTTTAGCTCACGAATAATTTACTGTAAAAAAACCAATAACTTTAAAAGTTGATAATTCCTTTTTATACTCTTCCAAAATATACATTTTTTCTTTTAATTAATGTCTTACATTTATTTTTTCTTTTCCTTTAGTTTTTTTTTTTATAATGGGCCCTAAGTAATTGTTTTGTTTATTTTTATTCGTGTTAATAGCATTTCTTTTTAAATTCTTTACTGCCTTCAATAATATTGCATTGAAAATCCCTTCAACGCATGGTAAAATGTGTTTTTTTTAAATTATTGAAAAGCTTATTTTCTCTAAAGTTCATTTATTATTTTAAGCATTGAATGCGGCATTTATTTTAAGTATACTTCGATCATACGTTGTATCATTTTAATGATATTAATATAAAACTGTGTTATAAATCTGTTCTTAGAAGCCATATTTTATTTGAAATTAAACTGTTGTCAGATTTTAATTTTCTATGAGGTATAAACATTTGCATTGTTTCATTTTCTTGCATTTTCCATTCCATACCAATTCAGAAATATTTGAATTTATGAAGATGTGAATTAAAACTTTTTGGTTTCAGAAAAATTACTAGTGTATTTTGGAAATCTGATGAAAACTATCAAAATATACTGACTGCCTCGACTAGAGATTTTCTTTTATAAAAAGGATTGAAATAGGTTTTTTTCTAGATATATTTGCAAATATTTTTTTGTCCTTAAGATGCTATAATACTCACAAACATATATTCTCGTAAATATTTCTAATTGTAAAATGAATATACAATCATAATATGTATTTCTAATCTATTCCTCTCTCTCTTTATACCTTAGATTAAAATTCCGCATTACCTTGTCGAATTATACCTATATTATTATTTTATGTAGTGTTATTTAGTGAAAAATGCAAATAATTCCACTTTAGATATATAGATTCAGAATAATCTAAACATTAATTAGTTTATTTAATACGATATCCATAGCAATGTTAATACGTTGATTTGTATTAAAAATTAATTAATTTAACCATTGCTATATTCTGCACTAAAGGTTTTAGCATTGATTTGTATTATCTTTCATAGCTTTACTCTGCAGCCAACGATATTTAAATCAGCAGTTCTTTATCATTCTGTAGTGGTTAAATGAGAAAATAATGTCTAGAGAAGAATAAGCTCTGGAAAAAGATATTGTATGGGTAACGACCTTCAAATGTTCACTCATTGTTGTGATAATAATAAAAAATGTTAGAATTAATTTCAGTGCATTCTTTTTCACAGAATATTCTTGTTTTTTACAAGTAATAACATATTTTTCTGATCAAGTAGATAAAAAACTTCCAACTCAGTCAAAGTTTGCAGATCCCAACGAAAAGCAGTTTAAATAATAATTATGATGTAATTTCAATTCTTACACTGAATCCAAGTCAAAGATTATCAATCGTCACAATTATCCTTGTTATCCGACAAGATATAAAATGTTTGAAGAAGTATCGGTCTTCTTCTGATAACTTTTCAAGTAGATCTCTACCATAAACAATTGAATTAAAACAGAGTGCAACCAATTAATTTATCTCAGAATTATTTAATTAGATCAGTGAGCTTTTTTATGTAAAATCAAGCATGTACTGTAGTTCTGTTCTGATCTAAAGACTGGGTCATCTTCGAAGTTAAACTGAAGTTAAAACAGTAACATCACTGAAGTTAAAACAGTAACTCAGGATTTAGTAAATAAATACCTTATTGTATTACAGTACTTTATAACTAAAAGTTTCCATATGCAAGTCAAGAATAAGTTGTCATCAAAAATTTAAGAAAAACTGTAAATCTATTGTTAAGTTTTGGTCTTAAAATCCTTGACAATCATACAAAATGATTTAATCCGTATTGAATACGATGCAAACCAATAAAAACATTATGAAATACATCTTAGTCGAGAATCAAAGATCAAATCGTATTTGTGAAATGTATTCTTCATATTTTACAGGATAATAAATCTTTGCTTGAAAAAATCATTATCAGTCTCCATGTAAAAGATAATGCTGTCTTTATGAAATAAACATGGAATAAAACATTTCTTCAAAAAATAAACTATTTCCCGCGCACGCCGAAACTATCTCTGTCATAAAACTGTGACCTCTTTGGCGATCAGATCACGTTTTCTCTTTGTACAGAAAGTTATAAACACTGATCTTAGTGATATTTTTCTCCTTTAAGGACAATAACATTTTAAGTGTCTGCAGGAAATACTGCTTCAGCGAAGGGACACTTATGTTCTGTATACATTGGAATTTGTACACTTTTTTTTTTCTTTGGACAGCTTAGTAAACTACAAATAGCTATTTTTTTCTTTTCCCAAGGTTTTTGTAACATTCCACGATGAATGCCTTTGATAGGAATGAGTATGAAAAATATGCAATAAAATGCTGTTTACCTGCGATTTTCTTCTGGTATGTTACTAATCATTTTAGTATAAATGTTAAAAAAAGTATTGATAATTTTTACTTTTATGTAAATTCATCACAGAGAGAATTTTTTCCACCAATTAAGAGCTAGGAAAGGAATAAAATAAAGGTTTTATTAGGCATTTTTCTAACCTCTTTTATTTCAATAAGATGCTAAAAATATAATTTGAAAGAAAATGGTGTTTTGTAATACGTCAATTTCAAAAAGGAAAACGTCTTTAAAAAGCCTGTATTTTAAAGCATCCTCAAACACTTTGTGGCCAAATTTCATAAAACTTCCTCAAAATTTATTCTCATATATCAAATTTAAACATTAGATGTCTATTTATCTGTAAAGCGTCACTCAAAATTTTTATAACTCTTTTATTGCTCTAATATCAGTAGAAATTTTAAAATGTTGCAAATGAATTTTGAAACCAGTGCAAAATTTAGTAATATGTACATGGAGACACCATTAATAACACCTACATTTGGTATAATTAAATTGGTCTATTTGTCTCCAATATATATTAAGACAAAATTTACTGTCAATAAGAAATTTTTTTAAATAAGCACACATTATCCTATACAGATAAAATCTTGAGAAATATGGATTTAAAAAATCCATATAACTGTTCAATTGGATTGGAGAAAATGATTGATGATTATATCTTGATTAAATTTTAAAGGAATGGTTGCAGGTTCTTTCTCAATTCTTACTAATTTTTCCTAATGTTTAGTGGCTCTTTTTGAATGATTAGGGGCTCTTTTTCAATGCTTAGTAGTAGTTACAATCTCTAAGCTATTAAGACTTCAATCCACAATGAATATATATATATATATCATTGAATCCCTCTGTTTTGCAGTATAATATTTTTGTGCGTTACAACTATGCGTTTGTGATGAAGAGATGATTAGCTGGAAATATTGATTGAATTAGAAATTAGATTAAATTTTCTTTGTATAACGTGATTACCTTAATAAAATATTTTTTAATTTAAATTTATGATAGATATAAAATTTGTGTTCTTTTAATAGCTGTCGATTTACTATATTTCAGATATGTGATTCTTCTAATACCCATAATAATAATATAGGCCCATAATATCATATTTACATTAAAAACATAACTTTCGATCTATTTTTAATAGCACATTGTTTCTAGAACTTTTACAATATTGCCTTCTTATTACGGCCGCACATTTTATAGTTAATAAATATAATCACCCTTTCTTATCTTTAAGTAATGTCATGAAATTGAAACAAAAAATGATTTGAGTTTTATTACAGCAAAAAAGCGTATGATGGAAAATAATGCAAAAAATGTCTTAGAATTTTATAACATTGTAGAAATTTCTATCAGCAAAATTGACAACTTTTGCAATATTATTTTTATCTTAAAACAGTGAAAAATATTTTTGTGCAATGATATCGTGTTAAATAATTGCAAAGAAACGTTAAAATCTCACTTATTATTAGTTTGTTAAAATTCTAAAAAATTTTAAAATATATTCCCATTTTCCAAAATCTATTTAAGTCAAATTTGATAACTCTATGCCAAAACTGTTTGACTTATCAAGAGTCATGCAAATGCAGAAAGAGAGAGAGAAAACTTATCGCTTATTAGTATTAGAAATTCAGAAAAAGAATTGACAGATTGTTGAAATGTACCTAACATTTTATTTTTTAATGAGTAATACTAGAATATAAGGTATTGTACCCTTTTATTAACAAAAATGCATGCCAGAAAGTTTATTGAGATTTCCAATATCCGCATACTAAAAAATAATTATGTTTAAAAAAAATTTTAACATTTTTCTTTAAAATAAATCTAATTTAATAAATTAAACTCATGGAATAAAATTATTCTAATTTAACTAATCTGATTTTTTGAAAAGCAAATTTAAAAAGACAAATAGATAGAATTCAGATATTAAGGAAATATTTAAATGAGACATTCCGAATAACTGTGAATGATCGAAACACAGTTTGGATAAATTTAGGTGATTACTGATTATAAATAAAATGTTGTTGCATTAAATATACAAATAATCAACACTATACAAAACACATATAAAATATAAAAACATAAAGAAAATATTCGGAAACATTAAATTAAAACATAAAGGATATCATGAATAGTATTAAATATTTAAATTTTTATCTGAACTGGCATGGAAGTTTGGTAGCTTACATAATATGTAACTTATCCATTTACGTTTCGACAGCTCCTTATTTATTTGCAACCGACCGTTGGCGAGACTTTTATCAGTTGGGGATATTGATTAAGTCTAATTATAGATGAAATTTCTTGTGCACATCTTGATATTCTAGATGGCCATAGAAAATATTTTTAAACATCAAATTATGACGGTCATTAAAAATGCATTATTTCAATCACAATGCGTGTCTAAACATTCTTAACTAAAATATCGAAATCTACTTTTAGGTATATGCTTATATGTTCAAATATGCTGTTCAAATAATCCCAGTTTGATAGCTCTGGATCTAATCATCTGCTAGACAAAGTGTAATCATTAGCACTTCAATACTTTATTAAAATTAGAGA
Source organism: Argiope trifasciata (assembly GCA_026543055.1). Taxonomy (NCBI): domain Eukaryota; kingdom Metazoa; phylum Arthropoda; class Arachnida; order Araneae; family Araneidae; genus Argiope; species Argiope trifasciata. The sequence goes on from JAPMOQ010040223.1 coordinate 16,118, forward strand.
AATTCTGAGCAAAATTAAATTTGGTTCAATTGAAAAATTAATTTTTCAACTTTAAAGTACAGAAGAAGTCGTTTTTTTTAAATCTTTTATATATAATATGCTACAGAGTTATTAAGGAACTATCAAGTTAAAATTATTTTCAAAAATCCAGTTAAAATTCTTAATAAGAACTAAGAATTGAAATTCTTAATAAGAACTGTTCAAATAATCCCAGTTTGATAGCTCTGGATCTAATCTTCTGCTAGACAAAATATAATCATTAGCCCTTTAAAATAAACATAATTCATTTTTAAAAGAATTTTTTTTTTTGGTATCGTAATACTTTTCTATGAAATTTCTTAGAATGCTCGAATTTGAGCAGGCGAAATTTTAAAAATTTAGAAACGAACTTTGCTTTACATAGTGCAATGAAGTGGTGACATATATTATTTCAAACATTTGTGCAAAAATATTAAATAGAAAAAATGTCTTATGGTCTGACAGCATTTATCCTTAGAATAATTAGAATTTTTTTCCCTTGAAATTCGCGATTTGAAAAAATATAAATTCTCAGGAATCAGTTTATTCTATAAACGTGCAGCTCGAAAACTTATCTTTATATACATACAGAAAAACTCAAAGGAAAAAAAATATGAAAAGAATTTGAATATGCGAATAGAACTGTCGTGTAGTTAGAATATAAAGGTGTTGAAAGTAAGAAATGATTTATTTTCAACCTGTTTGCTTAAGGAAAATCATAAATAGTAGCTTGTTGAAATCTTTGCAATATGCAAACAAATGTGTTGATTTCTAGGGTGGTTTTATTTTTTCGACCATTCGAATTTCAAAAGCAGAATACTTCCTCGTGTTTTTTTTCCCTAGCTATTTCTATTTTTGTTGTTGTTATTGTCATATTGTTTATTCAGTCGAACTGAGGATGGAAACAAAATCACATAGACACACACACACAAAAAAGAAAAGTCAACACTAAAAAAAAAAAAGGAATAGCATATTACTTTCTCTAATGCATCATCATCTTTCCTACCAGACAAAAGTTTGAAAA
>JAPMOQ010040230.1:0-11313 GCA_026543055.1 Argiope trifasciata
ATAATGATGTAATATTTAACATTATGATAATGATGTAATATTTAACATTATGATAATGATGTAATATTTAACACTATGATAATGATGTAATATTTAACATTAGCCCAATCAAGGCGACAAAACCTAGAAAAGAATCCAAAAAAATTAACTCTTAAATAAATAAAATTGAACTTATAAATTCGTTTTTAGATTTGATTAAAGATAGGAAATGAATATTCTCTAGAAGTATTTACTGCAATTAACTGAAGACTAATTGATTTTAACCTTTCAAGATGTCGGGGGGGTTTCTTTCTGTTTTTATATTCAAAGTCGCATAATTTGTTTTGTGCGAAAATTTACTTGCATCTCGGTATGTTTTAGAAGCAGCGTCTTCCATTCGCTTGCTTAGCCATATAATCGTCAAACAAAAAAAGAGGGTAGGGGAAGGAAAAAAAAAACTTACTTGTGTTTAATAATTTGGGTTTATTCATTTTAAAACGTTCCAAAATAAAATCCACATATCTCGTTCTTTCTTCTTTACTTCTCATGAATTCTGGCCTGCCTGCCATAGCATGGAACTGTAATAAGAGAAATATACAGATCAACAGGAGTAATTCACACTGGCACACGTGTGCGTGTGCACGTAATGTATACCTACATATTTTATACATGCATACATAAGTATAATACAAAGATCTTGGTATATAGTCTATGATTTTTTTAAATTCGTTACTATTATAACAATAACTACTAATTTGGCTTGTTTGAAATCAGGGTATAGTTTGAAATTAAAAAAGTAGTTCTACATACGAAAATAGTAAAAAGTGACAATGGCAATAATAATAAACATCTATTTCACCAATCAAAAATTGATGGATAATACATAATTTTTACTAAATTAGTTATTTTGGTGGCATTATATTAACTCAATAAGCACTATCCTTCTATTGAATTTTTACTTTAAACATCTAAACAAATACACGATATCCAATTATGTATATTTATATAAAATTTTAAATTTCATTTTTTTCTTGTTCTAGAAGATGAGAATATCTTTAGTATTCATCCTTGATGAAGCGTTTATTAAGTCAGAAAATTTAATAAATTTATTGAATAAGAGAAATCAAAATTTAAGATTCATCGAATGGCCTCGTTGAGCAATATACGATAAGCTATGAAATAAGTTGTTATAATACAGGAGATCCCACTATCTACGAGTCAAGATATTTTGTTATATTATATCCAACGGCAATTATTGGATTGGTTCTGAACTAAGAAAAAAAATGCTGGATCTTAAAAATAAATAGTAAAGAATAAAAACCGAATAAATAATTTAATAACAAATTTTATAGCAAATCAGGTCAAAATTGAGGAAAAACTAAAGTATTGGGTTGTACTAAACCGAGCCAATTATTTCCTTCACAATCCATTCTTGCAGAATAATGAAATTAGAAACGGAAGCTTTTCAACATCTGCCGAGAAGTTATCAATAGTGTCGCATCAATAAACAATTCTCCGTTGGAACAAATACAATGAAAAGGTGTGGTAACAAGTTGGATATACTTTTGTTTTAATTGTTGAAAAGACATACCCATAGTTTTTCACCATCGTGACAAACAAAAGCTTGACCCGGTTTCAAGTGATTTGTGTGAACATTCACCGGAAATTGGAACTATTTAGACATTTTAATATTTATTAATCACGTAGAAGGTGAAATTTAGAGCATGATTAAGAAACTAGTTAGTATTTCTTACAATGAAACATTGCAATCGTTAAAAAATTCGAAATTGAGATTTTAATGAACCAGCGGGTGACCGAGCTCCGCTCGGAGAAAACAGGCATCGAAGCTAACTCGAAGATTTAAATTTTCAATTGTGATTTATCAAAACTATACATGCCATAAGAAAATTTGTGAAACCATTGGTGAAAAGATAACCGGTTAAACCTCGGCTTTTCATCGCCCACCAGCGATGTCATGTCTTGATGTTCCATTGGAAATCCCCATCTGCACTGGTCTCTTCCATGTTTGCTGACCATGCACGGAGCGCTTGGGCTCATATCACCACACGGGTTATGGATCATCCATTTCGAGATCAGTTCCTTAAGTTCCGGATCATCTTCTGGAAACTTTATTAGTTCGCCATATTGGCTGTAGATGGCAACACGTTACCGCTTGAAAATTTAAGTAGCCATTATGGCGAACTAATAAAGTTTGAAAATATCCTATCTGTAACTCCAAACTGCTCGACCGTAGCGATTCAAAACCGGCGCCAATCGATTCCTCGTGGCCAAAAACCCCAGACCCCCCAAGTTTACCGGAGTTTATTAATTCTGGGGCGATTTTCGACTTGGCAACCATTTCTCGTATTATAGTATAAGATTTGCATCATAGATTTTCCCGATTCCGAATAACATCGCTTCAGATGCATGTCCATCTGATAATTCAAGAGAAAAGGATAGAAGGGTGAAATTTAATATATGGTCTTTACAATATGTTTGTAAATTTCTATCAAAATCTATTTACAAGTTGGCTGTCCGAATATACGTTAACAAACGAATATTCAAACGAAACGAAAACAAAATACAAAACGAAGAACGCTAGATAAATAAGATGAAACGTATAAATTTCGTATCTATAGAGATGACACCTATCAAATTTTTCGCCACATCCAACAAGCTTTACAATAAATATTACTTCCAACTTTAATATGGTAGTGCAAAGTATCATGTTCGATTTGAATGGATAAAATATACAAGAAAAACTATAAAATTACCAATTAATGAGGAATAATGTTGAAAAGTAATATATTGATGCTTTAAATGAATTTTATTTTGTTATTTAATTTTAACCGAAAAGAAATTTCGCAACATTTAAAAAAATTTATCCATTGTTAAAACTTTGTCTTCTGAAATAATACTCTAAAGCGTTTAAAGAAGTTTTAAAAATGCCTTCATTTTACTCCTTTAAAGATTAAGGATATTTAGAAAATCAAAATTTGTGAATATAATATAAATATGGAGCATTTCTTTAATACAGATAACACGCACTATAAGGTTTTTCTTCTATTCTTATTTAACTTGCTATTAAATTATTGAATTTTACATTCCCTGTGAAGCTTTAATTTTATACATCTTATTCATTAAACACATTTTCTTTTTGCATATATAATTTGGAAATGGTAACATTTAAATAAGCAAATTTAATTTAACATATTTTCAAAAATATTTTTCAGCTTTTTTCCCATACTTTTATTAGTTAATTCTTGTCGAAATAAAAATCATGGTACAGGTATAAAATATTAATACGCTACATCTTGATTTTGGAATCAATATTATTTTACTTGACTCCTGTTATTGGTTTTACATACAATAAATTCTTTTGAGATATTCCAAGAAATTAAATAATACTGCTCATTATGCGATAAATATATCTTCTTCCATCGCTCTGATAAAATTCAATATTTAACCTTCGATCTTATATCTATCAAATGTCTAGGTCAGTAACCTTAAAAATCTTAGAAATGTTTATTTCCAGCAGAAAACATGACAAAATGGGTAAACATTTTCCCGTGTCGGCATAAAGATAAAAAAAATGATTGCTCAAGTATTGATCAGATTGTTCGAGAGATGGATTTATCTACAGCAAATACTGCTATTACGAGAGGCTATGCCAAATGTGTTCCGAAAAAAGATTGTTGTTTAGTGTAAACAAAGAAAAACGGCAATCTCAGCATTTGTTTATTTTGAAACATTACTATTTTAAGCCAAGAATAAAGTTATATAAAATTTGAAAAAAATAGATATGAATAGGATACAATAATTTTTAAAATTAAAAATAGCGGCAGAAATTTGATATTTAACTATTCATTAAATACAAAAATAAGTAATTTTTATGAATAAGGTGATAATTACTGTGAATTTGTTCAAGATGATTGTCTCTACTAATAATAAAAACGAGTACGTGTGTGTTTGCCGGCATTCTACAAGCTAGATTGCGTGTTGTAGAATTTCCAAACATGGCAGACATGTTCATTTGGAAGTTGGAAATATGCACCTCATCGCCGATTTGTTTTGAAATTGAGAATATTAGAGAATTTTCAAGAACCATTCAACTGGATGATGGCATATGCTTCTCTTTGATTTCGGGTCATTTTTCATGGATTCCTTTGTCATTTCCAATTATAGAATTTGGAAGATCCATCAAAATATGTTTGATGAAGATGTATACAACAGCAAATCTTCAGTGTTCGAAATGTTGCATTAGGACATTATTTAGAGTTAAAACTTTCAAGGGACCCTTCTACTCTATTGCAACCCTAATAACGGTTCTCATTTTTCAATAAAACTCGCAATGCCTTTTTTTAAATTCTTGCCGATAAAAATTACAGGCGCACAAAAAGCCACCGGCGATTTCATGAAAATTTTCGTTTGTTTGATTTACAATATTTTCTCCTTAGTAACATGCGATAGAAATGAGATAAAGAAAGATGGAAGGACTTCACAAGAATTGGAATATAGATTTCATTAACGTTTTCTGGATAGTCCCATTTAGTCTTCAAGCCTTAGTAAAAGTCAATTCTCAAGCCAAGATTGACTTCGTAAAAGAAAAAAATATATACATAATAAATGGTGTTTATTTATGAATGAGTTCGTAAAACTTTTGTATAGCCGAGATAAGTACATTGTTATTTCGAAGCCTTTCTTATATTTTATTTACACATACACTAATGCATATTTAAAAAAATTTAAATCCTTTGCTAATTCTTTCGGTAGATTAACCTTTTACTAACTACCCGTTTAGAAACGACATTAGAGCCGTTTTGAAATAGCCCTCTTTTTTACACAGACCGGTAGACGAGGATGGCACCCGAGCTGGTACTTCTCTCTCAAACTTCCACCAATGGGAGGACCTTTTACTCAAGACGTCAGATTTAATCTTCACGAGACTCAAATGTACGATGGAGCCTTGTTGAAATAGGATTTCGAATCTTGGCCGGCATCGAAGCTCATACTTTAGCCATTAGACCACTGTGACACCTTAAAATATGCAGGCATGAAGAAAATATTAAACGATTAGAATCAATTTAAAGTAAACCCTACTTTCTTTTAAAACCAGTCTTATTTTTGGTGAAAAAATACATTAATATTTTTAATTTACAGGAGGTTTAAATAATTAAACAATTCTATGCAGGGCTCTATAATAAATCATTCTTTTCCCATTTATTCCCAACATTTCATGTTTTCATACCGGGTGGTTATTCAATACTAAAACATAAAATGTTTGGAATTGTATTGAATTTAAACAGTTTAAAAGCAAGTACCTCCAATGTCTCCCTGACCGTGCAGTTGTTATGGAAGATGTCTGCTTGTTGAACGTAAGACATACGGCGTCTCAAATCTTTATTTAGTACTTCACCGTTCAAGGTAATCATCCCTCTTTCAATTTTTTGTAAGCCGGCAAGAGAGTTAAGTAGGGTTGTCTTTCCTGAACCTGAAAGATTTAAAAAGATACAAAACACAGGGTTAAAAAATAAGGAATTTAGTTGCTTTAAAAACTGGACGATTATATAAACTATGCATATTTTCGGATGATCGAAATTTTAACTCTGACCAGAAGACACCCGAGTTTGCAGAGAGGGGTACATAGAGATTCCGAAGCCAAAGCCTTACCAAGCCGTCGAAATTGATGAATACGTTTTTAAAAATTAAAATGGCTGTTATTTTTTCAAATTGATACTTCCCATTTATCTTCAATTTATTGGCGTCAATTAAAGAATGTCAACCATTTTGGAAATAATTTTGTACTTCGGTTGGACATGCCTTGTCAAAATTTTTTCAAATTTCTACACCACATTAATGAAGGATACTAAGGCCCCGTTTCAAAACAACACTAGGTTTACTTTTGGCACCCCCTTTCCAAGCTTCCGCGCAAGTGTTATCGGGTCTCGAATATAAAACCCACTGCTCTCGAAGACTACCTTTTCGTTAAACCATCGCGATTCTGAATGTTTGTTGTACTATACACTGAAGTGACAAAAGTCATGGGATAGCAATATGCAAATGTACAGATGGCAGTAGTATCGCAGCGAAAAAGTATAAATGCGCAGTTCATTTTCCAGAGCTTTCATTTGTGTTCAAGTTATTCATGTGAACAGGTTTTTCGTGATTTATGGCGGCACGACGAGAATTAACAGACTTTGAAAGTGGAATGTTAGTTGGAGCTAGACGCATGGGTCATTCCATTGCGGATATCGTTAGTGAATTCACTATTCCGAGATCCACAGTATCAAGAGTGTGCCTAGAGTATGAAATTTCAGGCATCACATCCCATCATGGACAGCGTAGTGGGCGACCACCTGCACTTAACGACCGAGACCGCCGACGTGTGTGTAGAATGGTCAATGTTAATAGACACGCAACACTTCGTTAAATAACTGCAGGAATCAATGTGGGACGTCCGAGGGACGTGTCCGATAGGACTGTGCGGCGAAATTTGTCTTCCTTGGGCTATGACAGCAGAAGACCGACTCGGGTGCCTTTACTGACAGCACGACATCGCCTGCAGCGACTCTCCTGGGCTCGTGAGCATATCGACTGGTCCCTAGACCAGTGGAAAACCGTGGCGTGGTCAGATGAGTCACGATTTCAGTTGTTACGAGCTGATGGTAGAGTTCGAGTGTGGCGCAGACCCCACGAAGCCATGGGCCCAAACTGTCAGCAAGGAATGGAATTCCCCAATTCCGGCTTCTTGGATTGTTACAAATTACTTATTCTTTTATTTATTTTAATTTAAACATGAATATAACTGAATTATCGTAGTGAACGTGTTAGTGATGAATGGTTGGGATGGAGCACCTGGACTCTGGTCTTACATCTTCGGGACCTGATAGTTATGTTGTTTGGCCTTGGTTAAAAAAATGCTGTTAGGCTTGGATATTATTAATGCACTTATTTGTTTTTTAAACTGAAGTAATAAACTATGAGGGAATTTAGTGACATTTTATAATTCATTCATTCATTTATCTTTTCGTTTAACATTCTCATACATGAACTCACAAGCTTTGTACGGTGGGTGAACTTTTTGAATTAAGAATGTAGAATCGAGACATTAACGCTTACTTTTTATGGTTTTACAATGGCCAAAACTTTACATTTTTACGCAAACAAAAATTTACACGTAATATGTTGAATATTTTTTCAACAATGGAGAAATAAAAAATACAATTATAAATATAAATTTGAAATATTTCAGATTCGAGACACTTGAAATGCATAAAGAATCGCTTGTTTTAAACTGCATGAGTAATGCTATAGAATCATGCATCAAAACCAGGTGTAGCCCCTCACATGAATTCGAAATTCAATTAAAATAAAACAATTGTTAAACATTCTGATGTAACATACAACTGAGCAGACCCTAAAAAATAAAGCCATGTAAAAAGTAAAAATTCAGCAGCAATGACTTAATCGATTGCAGGAAATCTTTAATGTATAGTGAAAATTATGGAAAAAAATTGAGATCCTTCGAACACATAATTACGAGTATTTGAAAAGTTATAATTGAATATCTGATATGCTGTTTTAAATATTGCACAACTGATGCGCATAAACTTTCCATCAGACATATACAGAAAAAAATATTGAATTTTAAAAATTGTGCAATACTATTGTCGAATCAAATTCTCATTAAATCAGATAATGTACAGTGCCTCTATCTGATGAGAAAAATATAATGAAATTAACGAGTCTCGTTAATAAATGGTTTAATTCAAAATTATTCTTTTGTAAAAATTCTAAAAGTCCTGAAGACGTATTATTTTACCCCTTATTGTGAAAAAAATTCTGCTTACCACTTGGCCCCATAATAGCGAACAGCTCGCCAGGGAAAGCCCTACCGTAGAGACCTTTGAGAATTCTCTGACCATTGTTAGTCACATGAATATCGTTGAAGACTAGAGACACCGGTATACTTGCTGGAATACTCTCTTCTATTGAATCTTCGTCAATCCTATAAAATAAAAAGCTAAATTACAATTTAATTCTGCTAATATATTATTGAAATATTTATCAAATTTGTGTCAGTTTCAGTGCAATATTTTTATGAAATATTGTAATTAATACATATTTTTAATATTGTAATGCCAATTATTTTTGGAAAAGACTGCCAATTTAATAGTTAATTCTCATGAGATTTAATGTGCACTATATTTCTATTCAAAATGAAAACAATGTTAGCATTAAATGCTACAATATTGTAATTAATTTATACTGCTGCGGATTACATTACGACTCACGGTATATTAAATTTGCACATACACGTATTCATAATTAAAAAGTGTATTAATCAGTAGTATACTGTCTCTACTTGGCAGCAATAATTTATAGATTACAATAACATTTCAAAATATGCACTTTGATTTTACCTCTAACTGCATCTAAATTACTATAATTATTCGAAATGGAAGTTGATATATTTAACGAATAAAAATTAAGGCTTCAGTAAATACGCATTTTCAGATGCAGCTTTGTTGACAAAGCATTTCAATAAAAATAATTTATCCATCTTTCAAAATTGAATTAAGAATCTAATCTGTGTACTGGACAAATTGCAAATGCATTCTTGTATGAAAATATGCAAGTCTAACGATCACAATTTCCAAACATTGCACAATTTTACATATAAACATGCAGGGCTACAGATCATAATGCAAATACACATTCTTATATGAAAACAAATTCTACAGATCACAATTTTGCAAATTTTACTAAAGGATAAAAAGTTTTTCCCCACCAAATACAGAATTTTATATCTCTTCAAAATCTTATATTAATACGAGATCTTTATACAGGTTGACAAAATCATTATTGATTGCGAATTATTTTCCTTTGCAAAATTTGAAAATGTTACTAGTTAAGAAGCCGACCTTGAAACGCAATTTCAAATAACGTACTCGCTGTCCATAAAAGGGTAATTTATGGACAGCGAGTACGTAAAGTAAACGTAAACGTAACAAGCATACAATCAAATATTGATACATGTTTTATAAGATTAAATCCGAGGGATTGATCTGACTTTTTCAATTTCTTTCTGGTGGTTTCAGATGCATATTTATATATTTTCTTAACAATTTAAGGATTAAATATTTCGATAAATCTTTAACCTCTTAATCGCCGAGCCAGTGGATCATACGGGTTAGAAATTACCAAGGTATAATACTAGGTTTAATGAGAATTTGAATGGAAATTCTCATTTTTATATTTCTGCAGTTTCAAGAAGACATGCGCTTCGGCTTCTAGAGATATCTTTATTTTGTCTGGGTCAATTAGAAGCTAAGTTATAGCAAACTATCGCCATGTCAGTGACACTTGTTTATGAATATTAACACACACATGGCATAATACGTTTCATGCGAGGGAGACATTTATGAAGACTGTAAATGCACTTTCCGGAGACGTTCAATTTGAGTTTTCAAAATCGTCACCTCATAAAATAATCAAGGTATGAAATTTGTAATTAGAAACTAATATATTATGCAGAATGTAAAGAACTATGGTTGAATGCTCTAGAAGTGGATTTATGATTGATTAATGCAAATATTAAAAAAATTTCAAGATATCTCGGATGATTTTATATAATATACAAATATTTCTGAATGTTTTTTAAATATCAATTGGTAAAATATTAAGCTATGTTACACAAATAATGCTACAAAAAAATCTTCCGTGTCATTTTAGTTTTGGTAAATAAATTCAAAAATTTGTATTAATATGTGTTTTTTCCCCCTTGAAAAACTACATTTTAAGATTTCACATTTATCCACCATTTTATACTTATATTAATAAAAAGATAAATAAGTAATAAATATTTCTTTGAAAAACTGCTTCGAAACCAAATTGGATACCTTAACATACAAGCTGAAATTTTATGCTAAGAAACAAATTCAACACAAAATATACGATCCATAATCATTTTAACTTTTAGCACTCTGATAACTGGCAGCACTCAAGACTGTGCATCATTTTGACGCTTTATTGATTTATTTTTCAATTTTGATGGTTAAGCATGCCTATAGAATGGCAAGGTTTAATTTTTGGGAAAATTCAACAATTATATATCAATTTATTTTTGGAACAATAAAAAGTTCTTGTATGAAGTGCATAGCTATACATCTAACCACCTTTCAGAGTGCAAAGGGTGAAATATTCCATGGAATTTTAATCATTCAATCACAATATTGAACATATCGTTTTACCTTGACTGCGTACTATTTTGAAATTGGAATTTAAATGGGATTTTGCTAATAACTTCACAATATTTTTCTAACAAAGTGAGCCGATACTATATATTACACAACAATATAATTAAAAACATCTGTAATCTTAAAAATAAACATTCTTATCTGCGAAAAAGGCAGTATAATAATTGGAACCCACGGAAATCGTGGGATAACCAAGTTAATTATATATAAAAAAGCAGACCATTTAAAGATGCTTGCAATTTTTAATATAAAAAATATTTATTAGTTTTAAAAGCTAGGTTTTTCAGACTTGGACTTTGTATACTAGAAGGTCAAAATAAATATGTCGCATAAGATAAAGTTTCAAGTAAGAGATACGAATGCCACTTTATAACATTTAATCAAATCAAAAGCGATTTTGACATTAAACATTGCTATGCGCCTTACCTAAAAGCGACTTTGGGGGTTTCCACAGCTGGTCCGACGGACATACTTCACCCCTTCCTCCGATAACCCTTTAGTACCCTTTCCTGCGATAGCAAACCTTCTCTTCTGCTGACCAATGCTGTTCCGATAGGAAAAAAGCCCCCTCTCTAAGTAGAGAGTGGCTACACACAAAGGGCGGGTGTTATTTCGGGCCGGCCGATTGGAGGGGGACACGAATTTTTTCGAAATTTTAAATGAGCTTTACATCACTGTAAAGGGGGGAAGGGAAAATAAAAATGGACAAATGCCCTAGGTTGGAGGTAACAAGGGGAGTATCCACACAGTAAAAAATGATTGATTCTATTATGGCTAGGCATATATTGGTAAAGTAGTCTTGCCTCTTGCAGCTGGGCTGGAAGACTGGTTGGGGTTTCTTGGCAAAATTAGTTGAAAGTAGCTCAATAGAATTAATTAGTTTGATAATCAGTTTTAAAAATTAATGCCCGTTTCTGAAATATTCCAAACAGTGGATTTTTTTTTAATAAGGTTTAATTTTTGAAGCAATATTTCAAGGACATTAGATTAAATTTCACTGTTTATTACAAATTTTTAATGAAAAAAAATGAATACTAATATTGTCGAATTATTATATACCGATATAAAAAATAAA
>JAPMOQ010040240.1:0-20387 GCA_026543055.1 Argiope trifasciata
TATATATATATATATATATATATATATATATATATATATATATATATCACTTTTAAAAATATTATTCACAGCTCATTTGGAGGGAAAAAAACTGGTCCGGATTTGAAAGAGGTAGATCTCTCACCCAAAGAGAGAATTATACCCATAGAGCACTGACCGCAAGGTGATGTTATAATAAAATAAATATGAAGTGAAATATTAAACATTGATTTACCTGTGAGGAATAAACGTCATCCATCATTATTTCGATTCCAATGATCTAGTATATGTCTAAACAAATGTAAACAAGATATTTAGATTAATTTGTATTGAAAACAATGGTTTTCTTGAGGCGTAATTTGTGAAAATAATGTGTATAGATATGGAATAAAATTATGGTATTTTAATTTAATTCTTTCCTATACAGCTATTTTGAGGTGCAAATAATATTTCACTAAGAATTTATTAGGAAAATATAAATAGTAAAATTAAAGAAAATTCATTAATAGTTTTAAAATAAACTAAAAAGTAACGTGAAAACTAAAATATTTACATAAGATACTTCCTGAAATGGCATGTTTATATAGTTCTAAAAACTGCCACATAACATTGAGAGTAATTATTGACGAATGGACTCACTCACTAAATAAATATTTAAGATCATAAATTATGTTTTTTAAAAGTACATATCTGCTTTTCCTAATTTCCTTTAATGGCTTTCTAAATGTTTATTAAATCTATCTTGATAGAAAATTCAATGGTTCCTCAATTTTTTGTGTTATGTTGAAAAAGTATATGTCAGGAAAGATATCAACTCAATATATAGTATATGGTATTTAACACAAGTTTCAGTGCCTTTTTTTTTTTTTTGACTATTTTTTGCATCTTTACAAACCAGTTATGTTGACTGCTTGCTCAATTGAAAACGATATATGAAATTTCATATTCCTTTCTCACCGTATAAGGAAAATATTTAAAATCTTACCTAATCCAGTTATTTAATATGCCATTCATTTAATAGAAGAACATTTCTTTAAGTTTACTTTATTTTAATTTACCTAAAATTATTAAGTTTGACTAGTCTCATATTTTTAAAGATACGATTTTGTAGTTGGTTTTTTCCTCACTTTCAATTGTTTCACGTCCCTTATTAGAGAAGAATCAGGCGTTCTCTCAGTGATCATAAACTGTTTCTGTCTAACAAAATTTCATTATCAGTAAAGCCTATGACTACGATTTTTTTAAAAATCTTTTTGTCTGCAAAAGCTTCAAAGCGAAGATAATTACTCCTGCTTTAGACAAATCTGTTTGATTTTTTTTTTTTTGTTTTTTACGATGGTCTGTAACTGAGAAGTGATAATCAATTACACCGACAGACCACCAAAAAAACTACTTATACACAAAATTATTTAAGAAAATTTTAAAAGTTAGTAGGATGTACAAGTCACAGTCAATGTAAAAAATGGTTTTTATTAAAAATAATCGGTTAGTATTAATATTCGATTATTCACATTGACCGTAACATATATATCCCGTTAGTAGACAAAGGATTAATAAGGTTCAAGCCGGCGTTTTAGCATTGGGATAGGGTGTATTCCCCTTCATCTGACCGTCCTGGGTTCAAGTTCTCGCTTCGGGCATGGTTGTTATTCTACTGTGTTCTATATGTGAGGTGTGTGAATGTGTTCCTGTGTAAAAAGGAGTTGTGCAAGCGAATGTGAAGAATAATGTAACTAAATCGTGCTCTTGGCTCTAGTTGGCACAACTGACATAACAAGAGACTTTCATTTTTGTTTAAATCGCTAACAGATAACCCTCAACGGGCTTGTAAAGTTCCACATATAACAACATAAAATTCATTTTAATTAAATTTTGGTTCAAGAATCATTTTTTATTGTTTAATATTTTATGAGATAATTGTAATAGCTGCAATATTTTTAATAGCACTAATGTTCCATTGGTATACTTAGAAATATGTTCCCATTATTTTCATCAAAAATTTGAATTAAAAATTTGGGAGATTTCTAAAAGAATAATATACATCTTTCAAATAAGAATTCCTGAATATTTATTATTAATTCCATTATATTATGAATTTTATTAAAACTTCAATTAACATTATGTTAATCATTTGAAATAGCAATTAATTTCTATTAGCGATTATTGGTAATAAATAGATTATTTATATTCTTTATTAAATTTCTAAATCTTATTAATAACGTATAATGCAAAAATAACTACCTAAAATTATGGACACTGCCTAATGTTATGTCATCTCTTGTTCCCAAGAATCTCCCCAAACTTAAATATTAAGCTCCAGAGCAAACAGTGTCTTCTGTTTCTTAAAGAGACAAGTTAAATCATGTTCTGAGTCAACAACTAATCTGAGCTAACTTATCTGATTGGGAGCCCGCTAATGTCAACAGTGACGAACGCGAGAAGGCAGAAAATTAGATTCCTGTCCAATCTCTCGAATCTCCATCGATCAGAGACAAAAATAAGATCTCCGATGTGGTCTTGTAAAATTGAGAAGATTAGGCAGGGAATAAGCCGTGAACGTTTGTTTCACTTTGTTACTTCAGTTGAATAGTTGTTTCTTTGAGGCTTGTAATTAGCAGCTAAATTAAATGTTCCGAGAATTTGGTTCAAGTGTTTGCTTGCTGAATTGTTCCAATTATTTTATTTCCTTAATCCGAGTCACGTAGTATTAAAATATTTGAGGTGGACTCTTTAAAGTGGTGAACATTTTTAAGATTTGATTAATAGAAAAGACTGTGGAATTTATTTAATTATTATTTATTTATGAAAATAAAGGGCAAAGGAATTTTTTTTTATTTCGTGTTTCAATATGAAAAGAGCTTTAAATTTTTTTCGATGTTTAAAAATCATAGCAATGTTTTAAAATTATTCATATAATCAGAAGACATTCCATTAATTTTTTTTTTTTTTTTACAAAAACAATTTGTTAGATGTTTAATGAAAAGAGGATAAATGTTTCATGTCATACATTATTTTATAAAAATAAGATTTATTTTTAAAGCAATTCGCCTTTTTTTAAATTTTTGCTAGAATTTATCGGAACAAACAATGGCATTAACAAAATTTAAACATTTCTTGTTTTGCCCTTTTTTATACGATATGTGCAATTTCGTACATAAGTGTAATATTATTCGACAATAGATTGTGAAATTCTCTGAGCTTTTGTGCATGCGTTTGGATGGGGTTAATTCGTCAAAACAGGTTTGAGAGAAAAGCGGAAAGAAAAGGATGTTTATATTTAACGATAAAATAATATGGTCAAAAACGACACGATTTTTACATACATCTAAAAAAATTGAACAAAAAAGTAATTAATGGGGCCAAAATCAAGGTCAAAGAATGATGTAGAATTCCGGAATTGCTAACATCTTTCTGTGTCTCTTTCCTTAACGAAAAACATTCTTAGAAAAGGCAGTCGTCGTAAATTGCAGACACGAACAGTATGTCTGTAGCATATAAAGAGTGCTAACCACATTGTTTATATTAAAATAAAAAGGCAAAACAGGTTGAAGACAAATGATAATGTTTTGGATGTCACTAAAATTGATAATTTGATATAGTTTTTTCCCCCTAGATGTTTTATTAAAATGTCGTTGTTGCCTTCTAGATGTTCGTTAAAAAACCCTTTTATCAAAATCATTAACTAAACTAAACACTAAGAAATGAGTGTTTAGTTATATTAACGTCTCGTTTTGAACCAACAATAGAGCTATTTTGGGATGGACCTCGTATTTTTGAACCATGATCATATAAGGCGGACGAAACCTGAACTGGCGTCCTCTCCAAACTTCCACACCACACCGAGGGAAACCATTTGACCCCACCTGATTTAGAGTGCACCAGACCCTCTTAGATGGCGGTTCTTCACTGAAATCGAGCCTCGAACCTGCAACCCTCCTGTTCCAATGTCAAGATCTTACAACTA
The DNA here is from genome assembly GCA_026543055.1 of Argiope trifasciata. Classification (NCBI taxonomy): domain Eukaryota; kingdom Metazoa; phylum Arthropoda; class Arachnida; order Araneae; family Araneidae; genus Argiope; species Argiope trifasciata. Next base: position 3,944 of record JAPMOQ010040240.1, read on the forward strand.
GGCCATCGTAGCCCATCAGAAACGAGTGTTTATACCAGACTCTTTAAATTTTGAAAAATAACTAATATCTCGTTTTTGTAAAATGTTTGCGTGTATAGGTATTTGTCACACTAAAGGTTTTAGCAAGTTCAAAGCATTTAAAATGAATCTACAAGAAGCCGATTTCTTATTATTCTACGCTAGCAGGTGCAAACTAAGTGGCATGAGATTTGGAAAAATAAACCACCTTTAATCTCATAGCTTGGGAAAAACTATACTTCTTCAAGAGACTTACCATTGAATCTTATGGATGTATCATATATGATTATTTACTTAATTAATTATAAGAAATAACGCACAAGAATAAAAATTACCACAACTCCTTTAATGTTTACGTCGATTCAGTTTGTTTTTAATAATTCCAATATATTTATGTACGTATACAGTACAACAGTTCCAAACAATTTATAAAAAATAGCTATCACATTGAAGCTCATAGCTATCATATTGGGAAGCACTATCGCACTGAAAAAGAATTTACCCCTTATGCTTTATTTATTTTCTGCCATTATATTTCTTATTTTGGAATCTGAAACAATTTTCTTAGCTTTCAACAAAACGACACTTTGGAGTACATAATTTTTTCGAATTATTCATTTGTTCATACCTGCTTCGTATAAGTTACTGAAACCACTTTTAAAAATAAAAATGATTAAAACTCTTATAAAAGGAAATTTTGAATTTAACAGAGAGTTATAAAAACTATTCCACTTGAAATTAAAGAAGCGAGGAAACTATTTACATCTTTTTTTTTAATCATGACCTTTTTTTTCATGGATTTCAAAATAATGTGAAAAAAACCAGTCTTTGATTTTTAACATGAAGTTGTTTTTTTCACAAGTACTTTTGCAAAATGTCTAATGGAACGATTCATTTTTCAATATTCTAGATCACTTATAATTTTTCATCAATTAAAATATGTGGGGATTTTTGAAAGTATAATTTCTAATCATTTATTTAAAAAAAATTGTATTTTTTGCTCCACTTGATGCCAATATGGAAAATCAAAAGAAAATCATTTTGAAAGCAGCTTTCACTTACATTTGTTAAGAGCATTTTTTTTAGTATAACTGTTCAAAATAGTTCGATATAACTTCTTACTAAAATTCCAATATAATGATTAAAATTCTTTTTTTAATGAATAAAAGCAAAAAATTGCTGTGCAACATTAAAAATGATTTTTTTTTCAAGAGAGTGTTTTTTATTCTTTCTAGACTGACGAACTAATAAGTCTTTTTTTATATACAGAAGAAAAGTAATGTTTCAAGAAATCATAAATTTTCTTTTGGTTTACCATTATTTTGTCAAAAATAATCTGAACTATTCAAATAACGCTTGAAAATTAATCACTGTTTTTTTTTTGTATTTAAACTAGAAACTCTTTATACCATTAGATTTCAATTTAATAAGGACGATGTCGAAATAAAAATAAAAGGAGATGTAATATTTCATTCCAATACACAAATATTTCATTTAGAAATATTTGTGTAATTGAGTGCTAAAAATTACTTTATGAATTTAGTTCAAAACTTGAATTATTATAAAGAGTGCAGTTATAAAGCACACTCCAAAATAATAGGAGTATAAAAATATTTTTTTTCCTTCATCTAAAAGCAGAGTTAGATACTTTACAGGAATTAACATTTTCTCCCTAGGAATTGATTATTGCCATAAAATGATGCTCTTGATTCCGTCTTGTTACTGATATAATACCTTTAGTTCCAGATACAAATTAAATTAAAATAAAATAATTCTGTATTTATTATCATAGAGAATTTCAAAAAATACTGCCCGGATTAAAGGGTTCCCCCAATAATCAAAAGTATTTCTTTGAAAATTTTATAACTGATATTTAATAGTCCTTTCATAATGTTAGTTTCGTAAAGTGCAGTTAATTCTTGAGATACAATGTTCGAGGTGCAAATTGATATATCTTATGTACATTGAATTTTGATTTGAAGATATGTCTTAATTAAGGCAGATTAAATGTAGCTGGGCACATGTGTATAACCCTAGGAAAGGTACTTTCTTGTCTTTTTCTTATATATTTTCATTCACATACGAATATATAATAACACACATAGACAATGATCACATGTAAGAAAACACTTAATATATACATTTAAATGTAAAAAATGCCTCTAACAAAGAGGGGTTGATTCTTAATAATGAATAATTCTTTTTATCTACTTGCACCGATTTCGTATCAATGCTCTGGTTTTTAAGTTCACAATAAAGAATGCTTAAGTGAGCTTCCCCACATTCTAAACATACATTTGGTTTGCAGCATATTGCACTATCTTTGTTCAGTAGAAAGGTTTTATTATAATAAGTATACAAAGGTAAGAAAATTAATTAATTTTTCAAATGAAGTAGTTAAATGAAAATTAAAATTACACGCAATAAAATCACAAAAATTCAGTGGCCAAGAAATTAAGCATAATCTTTACTAAACACTTAAAGAACTCTTTCTTAAACAACAACGAAAGACTACAATGTGTCTCTTGTAATAATAAAGGAAATTTTGCAATTCATTCTGGAATAGCATCAGACAAGTCAGGGAATTTTTTTTTTTAAATTTGTGAGCAGGAAGGTGAGAAACGTGAATGATCAGCTATAAAAACCCGTAAAAAATCTTTTATTCTGTTTTCAAATTATTTTGCATTGCCTAATCTGGCACAAGTCTTATTTCAAGTTCCAGTATTAACATGCAAGGTTCTGAGAGATGCACTTTGCATGCTAATACGCAGTAAAGTTGCTTTCTTTGAAAGATTTCAAAAATAAAAGCATTACAACAGTTTGTGTCTCATCTAACAACCAAAAAATTTTAATTTTCTTGCAAAAAGTTTTATTCTGGAAAAACATATATCATGTAGTTTCAATTTTTTTTATTGTTGTCAAAGCAAATTTATCTGAATGGATTGCAAGCAATGATTTATAAATTTTCATTTTATTTTAAAATTCCACATTGGCATATCTGGTCAAGTCCCAGGTTAAACATGGATACTGGTGGAAAATTCAGTAAGTTACTGTCCTGATGGTCTTTTCACAATAAGAAATTCAGCAAATATTTATGTTTAAAATTCAGTTTGGAAATTTTTGGAAATAAGAAAACAGATTGACAGACATGAAAATGATATTCCAAAGAAAGTTTATTTATTCATTTATTTTTCTCATCAGAACAACCAGAAATTCCTTAGAAAAAAATTAATACTTTGGATAATTTTAAATTAATCAAAAAATCAAATAACGTTTTAAATTCGCTTTTTGTATGAATTTAGCCAGTATAATTCATACAAAAATTTACTATACTTTGTGTATGCAAAAATCTATCCCGTAAAGATCCATTAAACTTTTTATTCATTTAAAATTTATTAATTTAACTGATGTTCAATTTACAAGTTAAGCGCTTGAAAATCGAATCTTGTAATTGAATCCTAAAATCACATATTATTTTTAAATTAGAGTTTTGAAATTAATAATTACGTCCAGTAATAATAAATAAAATTAATACCTCTGAAAAAATAATATTTCAGACGTGGAGCGAATCAGAAGTCTATAACTATGCATCCTAACTGAAAATCCAATTATGAATTCTTATATTCTTTGATATTTCTTACGAAAGAGTTAATTTCAAATAAAAACAAGATTAAAAATATAATAAACAATTTAACGGTGAAATTTTTATTCCTATTAGAAACTATAATTAAATTCAAAAATAAAATTTTAACAGAAATTTCATCCGTTAAAGACTTAAATTACTTTTATAAATTCCAGGAATTTGTTGCAGACTATAAAATTCAATACTGGTCTTCACATGACTCAAAACTTGAATTAATTAGTATGGAAATATAGATTTATACTGGTTGTACTTTATGAGACCTTGGACCATTCAATCAAATACAGAGGTACATTTTTATTGCACTTTATCCTAAATAAAAATTACAGATTTTGCATTTAGTCTCATACAAATGATTTTGCTGTAATATGTATTTTTGTTTGGATTTAAATATTTATAGAATTGAACTACCATTTATATAGCTTTCATATGCAATTGAAAATATTTTAAAGAAATGATCTTAAATACTTATTACATTTCGAGCTGGAATCTTGAATTGAAATACAGTACACTACCGAGTATCTGGTTCGAGACAATCTGACCTAGTTTTCTATTAACGTAATTAAATGAGTAACGCAAGACATCGCATTGGTAACAAGGAATTAAAAGCCGGTGTATGGCGTGATCCTCCCACGTGGCATGTGCAAAATACAGATTGTAACAAGAAAAGATCAGTTATGTAGGTTATTCATTGCTTCCTCAACATGTTGCAAATCTCTGGTGCTCCTGATTATAATTGAACAGTACCTATAATATTTGTATTTTCGCAAGCAATGAAATCAGTACTCAGTTCAGAAATCTCGGCCGTGTTCACATTCTACGTGGCTTGAGATAAATGGAGGGCTTAGAACTCAATAAGGAATGAGAAAATAAGTATTTTCACAAAAACTTTGTCTTCTGGTCTTAGTGGGTTTTAGGTAAAGACATTAGTTCATAGAATTCCGAAGCTCATAGAAGACATCAGTTCATATTTTTTTAAAAATAACAAGTTAGTAATTTGAACATGTGTAATTTTGATTCGTCTTTATTATTAATGCATTTCTTATCTGTAAAATAATATAATAATACTTGCTATGCAGCTATCTATCAATAAAGGCATTTCGATTATATAAATATAATTGCTCATGTGTTTGCAATTTCACATCTTATGTAGTATAAATTTGAAAACTACGATTAGATTTGAAAAAGTATTAGAGTCAGTAATCTATAAGCATTTAAAAGTTATCTAAAAAATTAATATAATAAGTAGTGAGATTATTATAAATAGATTTCCAATTAATTTCTTTTTTGTGTGTGATCATATAATTATAACAAAACATTCCACATTCAAATTATTTCAAATCCTTAACATTTACTCTTTTCCAATCATTCCCGAATACTAATAATTCTTCTCTCAAAGGGTTTTAAATGTCCTTTTCTCTATATACCTTTAATTTTATATTCCGGTTTTACAAAATTTATCAGTCTACGATAGATTTACAGTACAGAAATATTGATAAAGGTGAGCTTAATCACATAGGTTGAAATCTTTTTTTAAAAATCAGTAGTCACGTATACAAATATTGCTTAATTAGAAATTAAGTTTTAATTTGAATTATAAGTGATGAAAACTATATGCCATTAATTCTATAAATACTTTCAGAATTTTTTTGTCAATATTTATACTTTAATGAGATAAAAATATTGTATAAAATCGTGTAAGTAATAATTCTTAAATAAATAAGTAAAATTAAGCAAGTAGCAATTTTAAGCCCCTTTTCGGTTAATTAAATAATTTAACATTATTTAAATATAGAAATTTGTAATATGGCTGACTCACAACTATAAACATGGCCAAAAAATGTATATATTACATTATATGCAGTGTTCCACTTCTTGCGAAAATACATTTAGTCTAAACATTTAATAGTTAAAAGTTTGACTTTAAATTTAAGGCTCTGAAATTTCTCTATATATTTTCCCATAATTAAGTCTCATATTTAGTTTTAAAGTATAACACATAACGCTGATCTTGTCAAAAGTTTCTTCTGGATATTAAGATGTGGCAAATTAGAAACATTGTAAAAACGTCTATATTGTTTTAAGTCCTCTAAACTCAGCATTTCATAAAAATACTTTAAAAATATTTCCCTCGACTGAGTAATAAAACAATTTGGTCTATAGTGTCTTGGTTGTGCATATATACAATATAGTTCCATGTTTATTGTTATTAAATTTCAAGTAATGATTATTTGTTATTCGTAAAGGTCGATAATTACAAAAATCAGTCGAATAAATGATTCATAATAATTAATATGTAAATAAAAAAATTTCTGATAAAATAATTTTCTATTATGGGATCGTTAAAGGATTCAGTAAATAATCAGTGTAACAGTTATTTAGCTTTAGGTTTCTTTATATTCAGATATTATACATATAAAAGGTAGAATTATTTAACGATATACAAATAAGAGAATGGATTAAATCACGCAGCATAGGCCATCGGATCACGGTGAAGACGAGCTAACGGTAGGCATAGACACCAGCGTCTTCTCAGATATCCACAGTAAATTATTTACCTACAACACCGAACCTTGCTTTTTGAAATGAATTATTATTATGAAATTACTATTACTATATATACATCACACTATTATTTACCATTAAATGCGAATATGTTTTATATTCTAAATATTTATTTACCTAATATTTAAAATAAATATTTTTGTAGATAAAGGGCAAGACAAATGAAACTGATATGCAGTTGAGATTAGTTTATTCTACAGTAAGAAAGGTAAGCTTATAAGAAATCAACTTACCAAAATAATAAATAAATATAATTTCTAATAAAGTGTTTATTAGAAATTCTTAGAAAAAGTTCTTTTATTTGAACTTCTTTGAAGCCGTATTTATTTATAACCCTAAAGAAAGTAAAAATAAAACTATTCACTCACATTAAGAGAAAAAATGCATGTTAAGAAAATTGGAATGCGTTGAAAGTCATAAATAATATTGATCTTCCTCTTCTGCTTTTGTATAAATCATTTCTGATTAATGAAATTAAAGGTTACGTACATGAATTCAGAGCGATAAAATTTGTTTTGCGGTCACTTTTTTTCCTAAATACTTATCCCAACTTCTTTTTACGCATTTTTCTTTTTTCTTTAAAATAAAATGCATTTGTTGATATCAAGAAGAAAAAGTTAAATTTACCGCATTTAATTTGTCAAAAAGGTTTTCGTCTTGCATATATTTTTTGAAGAAATTTATTTCGCTAGAAGCTGCAAAATGGTATAGAATTTGGTTTAAAGCAAAAATAATCATAATTATTCCATTTCACTTGATAATATAATATGATGATTTATTTTCTTCGAAACAGATCAACACAAATGTGCATTTTAAAGAAAAGATTTTCCTCAACACTCTTAAAAATATTTTCAAAAATTATGTTAATGTCTTAACTTGGACGGGAAATGAAAATTTTTTGCTGATTTTTTAAATTCATAATAAAAAACAATTACACTGGGATTTTTCTAAAATAACTTAAAATATGCCTGTTTTTTGTCTCTTTAAAGCATCATGTTCGATATTTGTAACATAGCCTCTTGCATTTTTAAGTCTAAGAACAAAAAAGAATGCAATTATTCCTTGTTCAAATGTACTTCTAAATTGCATAAAAATTAAACCAGCAAACTCTTTCTCCCGATCCTTTTATAAAGTGTTTGTTTTCCCCCTCTTATTGGCATAAAATTATAGATTTTAAACACTGTAAAAATCACAGATTCTCACATATTTAATTCCAAAATCTCAAATAGACTCTTCTTCATATAATGGTACAGAGAACAGATAATTGCTTATAAATTGGGAACTATTAGCGAAATTATTCGCTAAATATATATTTTTAGTGTGATACAAGAGTATGATAATTGGCAACTGTTTTGGCGATAAATTAAAGACTAAAGTTTAGCAAGTAAATACCAGAAAACCGAGATCGTAATTTGGACACCTCTTTTACGCAGAAATTAAAATAAAATTTGATATCTATCTATAATTGTAGTCACATCCAATCTTCATTTCTTTATATCAGTGTGCGTGTTTATAAGTTTGTAAAAATTTTAATATATTTCGGATTTGGGTACATAAAATGGCATGGACCAAACTTTAATTTCTAAGTCTGTATACTAAATTTTATCCATCTAGGTCTTTTTGTTTTCTGTAATGGATATTAAATTCATATTACAATTTCCATACGCTTAGATCAAAACATTTCTGATTTAGTGTTTTGATGGCAAAGAAAGCTATATACAGACACTATTCCAAACAGATGTTTTTTTTTTGGCCTAGGAAGATCTGAAACGTGCAAACTCGTCAAAATCTCGAATGCAGTTTTTTATATATAACATTCATTTTTCTTTGCTCAGTTTTTATACAAATGTGGGATTTTTTTTGTCGTGTCCATAAGAGTCGAAACTAAATATGTCCATGAATTTTGAAAATTTCTTCTGTGACCTGCTTGATGCTGTCTCCATACGGATCTATCATAGTTGGCAGTACACCAATCTTTCTCAGGCTGGCGCTCATATGTTCGACTAATCATGGAAATGGGTTGCCAGAGCCTAGGGAGGTTGGACTTGTTTGCCTGTAGTCGTTAGCTGAGCATAATGGAACGGCCTTCACGCCTTGGGTGACCCTGCCTGGAGAAAAACTCAGGACGTACTTCACCCGTTCCACCCAGGTACACCCCCTCGCCACTTTGAGGAGGACTACTAGGACTTGAGGGGGAAATGTGGGATTGATGGAACCATTAGAATTTGTTTGCAAGGTTTAGGGAAACCAGTCCTGCTGTTTTCATTCCAATTTTATTCCTCATACATCTATTCTCATTATTCTTCTCCCATACAGCATTGCAGTGAACAATAAGTTTTTCAAGATCACTTTTATCTATTTGCTAGCAGAAACACAGAAACAGCCCCTAAAACATTTTTTTTTGTTTATTTACGTTTAGAAGTATCCATTTCTCTTATATATCTCTATTCTCATTCTTATATTCATCCCCTTAAGATGCTTTAAGGGACTGAATACAAGAAAAATTAAAATCTGATTAGTGTGTTGCAACTCTGATTCGTAATAATTAATTAAATACTATTGAACTATTTGATAAACGGCAAATTTAATTTCACTATTTAGCACATAGTAATTCGACTTCCTTTAATAAGAGTATGTCAGTTTACTTATTGTAAAGTCCAGTTTTCAAGTAACACTAGAGCTATTTTGGGACTGCCCTCGTAATTCTTAATTACGGTCAGACGATGAGGACATTTTTGGAGCTGCCCCCTAATTCACACCGCACCAGTGAAAGGAAATTTGGTCCTGATAGATTTAAAGTGCATCAGACCCTCTTACATGACTATCCTTTAGTAAAAGCGGGTCTCAAAACTAAAATCCACCGGCTCAGAATTTGAGACCTTTAAAAGTAGGTCACCATGGTCCAACAAACCTTTGTCAGAAATTGATGACGAAAAATATGGCAGATGATATGCTGATTAAATGCATTAAAAATTTTTAATGGAAAAATATTAGCAATTAAGTCAAACAAATAAAAAAATTGCAGTAGTTTTAAGTGAATGTCTATATTAGAACTTTAATTTTACTCTGCGAATTAAAAGCGAAAATGTTTGCAAAAATTAGCTTAATATTAACATCGGCAGAACAATGCTATGGTATATAGGATTAAAGATGGTATATGTGATTTAGTATTTCGACAAGGGAAACGAAACTGATGAAAATTATGAGTAAACTTAACTTTAAAAAGGATTAAAATTAAAAACAATAAGACAATGAAATTGCCTAACTGCTTACGCTGGGTCCAGTGGTCTGTTGGTAACTTCTTGATATCGATATTGGTGAGTTCAAGACACGATTCCAAACAAGAACCATAGGGTTAACAGGACGTGTACGCTGAACCCGATAGGACCAAGCGTCCTTTAACTGATGTGGTGTCGAAACATGGAGAGAGGCGTCTGCTTAGGATTCGTCAACTGACAATGGTTCAAAAATATGAGGTCCCTCATAAAATAGCTCCAGTGTTGTATAAGCTTTTTTAAAATGATAAGAAAATATACTTTATTGATGTTTTTTTCAGTTACATTTGATACTATATTCTGTTGCTTTAAGAGAAAATGTAATTCTGCTGACTTATTCACTTCCTTAAAACAACAACATTCGACTTTCAAATCTATATATTCTTCCTTAAATATATAAATTTAACAGTTGAAATGAAAATCCTTTATTAAATTGGATGACGTGAGATCAAGTTGCACCTTTCTAGCAGAATTGCTTTCTAAAATAAAAATACAAAAGGCAGAGAGAGCTTAGACCATTTTTAAAAAGTTATGATAAAGAAAGTTTTTTTTTAATGTAAACTATGAACAATTTTTTAACCCTTTATTTACTGACGTTACTTAAAAGTACCATTTAAATCTAGCTGATATCTTTACTATAACACTATTTTTGTCGATGGTATTCTAAAGAACACGGATAATGCAACCCAAATAACATGAAGTTAATACAAGCTAAAAGTAGGAATTAAAAATATTGAATTAATAATTAAACTAATTAAGATATTTCTGTTAATTACATTTTTTTCTTGGGTTCCTTGGGATTATTTTGCAAGGAAACTAAACGACTGGTGCAAAAATGAAGTTGAAAAATTGATGGCGACATAATTCAGTAAATAAAGGGTTAAACTCATTTCAAACCTATTTAAATTCTTTCAGAAATTTAAAAAAAAAAACTCTTATACGCGGGTAATCCATTTATTTCTCTAGACTTTTTATTAAGTTGGAAAAGAGAAATCGGTAGCAAACATAATTTTAAAGATCTTCTTGAGTATAGTACTTATATTTTACTTATATAATGAAGTTATTAGCAATTATGAATAGAAATAATGATTAACATATATCATCCATTATTCTCTGAAAAGTCATTAAAAAAATTCAAAAAGAAAGAACGAGATGAATAAGTTTTGTTTTTCCTATAAATATTTAAAAATTACCGATTATTAATTTTAATCGCGATTAAAAATTCATACATTTCACAATAATTACTAATGAAAAATATCAAGGAAATTGAGACATTTTAAATATAATCACCAAATTTTCTTATTCAGATAATAAATTGTAAATATGATACACTCCTAAGTATTTTGTCTAATCTGAACAAAGGCTAGGCCAGACAATAAAAAGCCGAATAGGCCAAAGTTCTATGAGTTAATTTCTCTGCTCATCAATACCAGAAGACAAAGTTTTCATACCATAACTCACTATTATAATTCGTATTTTCTCAGTTCTTATTGTGTACTAAGCCCTCAATTCATTTCAAAACCCGTCGAATGTGAACATGGCCATGGCTCGCTGAATCAGAAAAAAGTTACAGGTAACTCGATATTAAATGGAAGGCTTTGTATTCATAGTATATCTACTGCACTGAACGTTTTAAGAATTTGTTAGAGAAAAAGTAAGACGAAAGATATAAGTTGTTCACGTTTTAACAGGAAATCATGTAATACCCAACTTAAATGCCGGAAACAAATAAGTCATTAAAGTAAATCATTTTTTTAAAAAAATTGACTTAAACAGATTTTATTTTTCACTAGTAAATAAGACACAGATATGAAAATGATACACAGTAAAGATAATCCTAAGATAGGAGTCAAAATTTACAGTTTTTAGTTTATGAAAAACTACGCCGGATACTACAGAAACCGGATAGTTGAGATTCGGATTCTCGGGTGTATACTAAGAATTTCATATGTGAAAATTTTTTAATTCAAGATTTTGTCAAAATTTTATTCATTTTTCTTGAATTTCCTATTAAATTATACATTAAACTGCTATTATTTTTGTGTTGTAGATTAAACATTAGTATTCGCTCGCTTATATAGAAATATACATTCATTCCGGAAGGAATTTTAGCGGGAATTAGACCATTAAATTAAAAAAGCAATTTTTCAAAACAAAATTTTAAAAGCAATTTTTCGTTGATTCAAACATTATAGGACGATTCATTGGAATACAATCTTGTGTTAAATAAATACTACAGACTTCCTCATATATATTAAGAACACAATTTGTTATTGATTTAGCTTAGTATATTATTGTAGTACATTTGTAATTAGGACATTGCAATGGGTAATCATTTGTTACATGGTTGGCTCCAGTAAATTCCTCTTAAGTCTGTGTTTGGAAAATTATATTTCCTTTTAGACTCGATTAAAATTACTTATCTTCAAGAACTAGTAGAGGAGTATCTAAGAAGTGAGGGAGTATAATTCACTTAAATGTCATAGTTAGAAAACTTCAGATAATATTTTCAGTATTTTTCAAGCAATGAAGAATTTTTTTCGACAATTTAGAGATAAGATATCTCCATCGACAGAATTTTTTTTCATGTTTTCAGTTTTATATGCTAATTAATTGAATGTTTCATTAAGTTTTCGTTCTTACTTGATTTAGGAAAAATTAAGTTTCATGGAACCAGACTTGCTTCTCTAAATTAACACCAAAAAGTTTTTTATTCAAACATTTCTATTTATTGTGATTATCATATTTCTAAGAGCTTTATTTAGAATTCTCTTAAATGAAATAATAACTTACGAATGTTTTTAATGAGCAAAATAAATTGGATATTCAAAATATTTTATGTTATTTCGTTCTTATAAACGTTTTTTTCTATGTTTATATAAGATAATTCTGTGCAATAGTTGAAAACATCTTTTACTTTTATTAATTTACATTAAAAAAAATAGTTAAAATGCAATGTGGTCAAAACTGAATATTTTCGATACTCTTTGCTATTTAAACCAATCGAGTCATTAAGAAGACTTCATACTTCAGAATCGTTTAAAATGCTAATTTCCGTACCTGTTCCAGAAGTCTATGAAAATTTCAAAAGAATTGGACAAGTCTTTTGTGAAAACAAAATCAATTTGAATGTCGCACTATTCAAGTCTATCATGAACTGTTTCATTTTACATAAGCCCCGAAATTTTTTGCCTTGAAATAAGATAAAATATTTTTCTCAAAACGCTATCGTGTTCAGTGTATTCTTCAGTGTTTTTACGTCATTTTGAGAATTTCATTAGTTCTTCTGGGTTAATTTCTATCCATCAAATTTTGACAATTTTTAAAAACTAAATCAGTTTTTACCACCATGATTGCTTTAAAAAGTATGACATACATGCAGTGGTTTTATATAGTATATGTGCATTACCACAATTAGAAGAAAAATTATGTTATTTAATAATTATGTTATTCGTTGATCATTAGCGAGATTTTTATTCACGTGCTGTTTCATTTATAAAATATTTGATATTTTTGATAAATATACCGATATAAAATGAGAATAAAATCATTTCAATCAAAAACAAATGCGATGGGACAGGTAATATAATAAAAACGATCATTTAAATAAAATTGGAATCATAAATGTATGTTCAGTACTTCAATATAATGCAAATATCAAAGAAAAAATGTAATATTTCAAACATAAAAGAAAAGTATTTAAATTCTGTAACTTGTAAAATCCAAAGTTAAATAATTTGCATACTTTCCAAAATTTCCTTATTTTACAAGATGGGCAGATATAAATAAGAATTGAATTAATATTAATAAATATTAAATTTCCAATCCTTGTTAATGCAAATATCAAAATATCTCAGATAAACGAAAAAGAGCATAAAATTGATTTATAATTTTTTACATTCATGTAGAGGCAAGCCAATATATAAACAAACCAATTTCACGTGAGACAAATATTCAAGCTCTTACAAAATTTAAATTTTTTATTCATTTAATTATATATTAGGTTGGTGCATATGAAATGTCAGATTCTTAAGTGATTGTATAAAACTGCATATCTTTCTTCAAAAGCTGTTTATTCAATCAAAGTAGGCTCCATTCGCTTCAATACACTACTCCCAACGAGATTTTAAAGCGTAGATGCCTGTCTTAAAAAAATTTTGGTCTTTAGAATTAATAAACTCTGATATCGAGTTTTTTAGACTGTCTTCATTTTCATAGTGTTTGCCCCTTAAAAACAGCTCTAAATGCTTGAAAAAATGAAAATCGGTCGGCGAGAGATCCGGTGAATATGGTGGATGCTGCAAAACTTCATATTCCAGTTCGTTCCAGCTTATTTCGCTCTGTCAGTGCGTGCGGTACCCACTTGTCCATCTTCTTAACCTTGCCAATCTCAGAAAGGTGTCTCAATATCGTTGTATGGTCAACTTTCATCCTGATAGCAAGTTCCCTCGTGGATACGGCTGGATCCGCTTCCACTAGAGCCTTCAGGTCATCATTCTTCACAGACGTTTTGGGTCTTCCGCGCGGCTCATTTTGCAGTGAAAAATCGCCAGTCCGAAATTTTTCGAACCAACGCTGCACTTTCCGATCGTTAACCGTATTCTCCCCAAACGCTTGGTTTATGTTGCGTGCAGCTTTTGCAGCACTATTACCAAGTTTGTACTCATATAAGAAAATGACGCGAATGTCGGCAGAATTCATATCGGCAATAAACTCAAAAGAAATAACAAAAGTGAAGACCTTCGAGAAAACCTATTTTGCTGAAATGAGTCTCTGGCAATGGACAATACGACTATGAATGAGGTTATGCCAAAGACAAAAGTATAACGAAAACAGGGAGACAAACGTCCGCATGTAAAGAGAATCCGACATTTCATACGCACCAACCTAATATTTCATTGTGAAATGTCAGTTAAAAACAGGATAAATTTAATAATAAAGCTTTAAAAAAATTATATATAAGTTTATATAAAGCTAAATACTTTACGTTGATGTGCACTTTAAGTAGAGATTTAAATTCAAGTAACATAATGTATAAAAGGGTTTCTTCAACTAATGTAAGTTATCTTAATGGACATTAGGTTTTATCATTGGAATCCAAAGGGATCTCTGAAATTTTCATTAATAAATTTTAATCTAAAATCGCTTTCTAAAATATTTATAATAGTTTTATGAGAGTGCGCAATAGAAAAATGTTTTTCTGCCAAAAGCCTTCATGGTGTGTATAATCAGATTATGATAAAGATAAATACGTTGTATGGATTTTATTTTTGTTCCTCACAGATATATATATTAAAATTCATATAAAAAATAAGTTTTCTAGTATATGTAAGATAAATCTTTATCACGGGATTCTACTTATAATATTAAGAGATAAAAACTAGAGGTGAACAAATGTTTATCGATTGAAATCAAAAAGCATTCCACTCCTACATTGTTTGAACATATGAAGATAGGATAAACACGTTAAAGATTTTAAGATTATATCTATCTATCTATCTATCTATCTATCTATATATATATATATATATATATATATATACAGACAGACAGAGAGTATTCCACTCTTCCACTCCTGCTGTGTTTAATCAGATGGTGACAAGTTAAATACGTTATAGGTTTTTTCTCATTCAAGGTATCTTTGTGCAGTTAAGAGCGTAGCTCGGTGGTCTAGGGGTATGATTCACGCTTTGGGTGCGAGAGGTCCCGGGTTCAAATCCCGGCCGGGCCCATTTTTTTGGAAGCAATAAGGGTTTTCTTATTTCCTACTTAAAAAGCATATAAAGGTTCATAACACAAAGCAATTATCAGATATTCAGCAATTGTATTTTAGATATATCACACATAACATAATTGATGGTACACGAAAATAAAGAAATGGTCTCCATTTCCTTTTTCCAGTTGCAACTGCTCGGTGTATGAATGCTTCTCAAATCGACGAATATCTAATCTAGAACTAAATCAGCCTGCCGGACGCTATTTCAAAGGGCGCATCACCATACAATGAATGTCCGTGAGAGTGTCCCGTAAAAATGGAGCAAACCTTAAAGGGGAAGTAGGGGAAATAAGAGGGTTCATATTTGAGTAGGAACCAGGGATCCGAAACGCATTCATTCGACTCTAAATGGTGGTGTTCAAATAAGTAGTATAAAACCAGACGTGCTGAGTTGCCGGATTAATTGACAGATTAATTAAGACACTCAAAAAAAATACAACCATTGACCAGAACTGGGGCAGTAATTAATTACAAAAAAAAAATTACAGACAGAATTATTAATAAGATGCGAGTTTTACATCCTATGTTTTAATGACTGATGAAGCGGCAGCCCAAGATCCGTCAAAACTACCCAAGTTGGGTGTAAGGTGAAAGTGACGAACGTGGGAAGAGAATCAACCCCAGCAACCCGAAGGCAATATGGATCAGCCCAGATTCTGGAAAGATGAATTAAGGCACTCAAAAAAATACAAACATTGCCCAGAACAGGGGCAGTAATTAATTAGAAAAAAATTACAAACAGAATTATTATGTTTTTACATGGCTCGAAATATTTTACAAATATAAATTTTAACATATTACGACCATGTTCACTTTTAGATATTAATTATTTAAATTCCAATAGCATAACATATAAAATGAAGGGCTTTTCCTCAACTGTAGTGTGTTTCTATATGATAAGATTTTCTTCAGTTGGCATTAGGTTTTCTCATCAGTCGAGTAAGAACCTATCCGTAAGTCATATCCATAAGAACCTGTGAAATTTGCATTAAAAAACTGGGATCTAAAATCGTTTTCTATCATATTTATAATAGTTCTAAGAGAGTCAGCAACAGATAAAGGTTTTTCTATCAAACGCCTTCTTCATGTGTTTACTCAGATGGTAATGAATACAAATAAATAATATGGATTGGATTTTTGTTCATCACACATATTAAAATTCTTATAAAT
>JAPMOQ010040245.1:3617-23627 GCA_026543055.1 Argiope trifasciata
AGAAAATTTTTCTGTTTTATGTGCTCGTTTGAATGCTGTATACTTCTACCATAAGCAGATGAATTAGAAATTTAATACAAAATTTATATTTAACATTCTAATCTGCAGAATTATTCACTACTATTAAAAACACCAGCATGATTCTTCAAGTGACAGAATCTCATAATTATGACGATAATATCTGAAATTTTTTTAGGAATGCCCTAACATTAAAATAAAAAAAGATACGTTTATTTTTATTTTTTCTAACTTTCTAGTATATGGAGTTATACACAGTAAGTAGTAAAATATTGTTATCGCAAAAGACCTCATAAATTGTGAACTTGCAGATTTCAAAATCTGAAATCTAGTAATGGAATAATGACTGTTGATCAATCTGTCTGCGAAATTAACATCTCAAAAACGCTATGATATGGGTAAAAAAATCTTGTATATGGTTTTTGCCCTTATAATGATCAACTTATCAATTTCTAACCAAATTCGTCAAAAAAGTCACTTCCATTTGTTTATATACTTCCTTATAAATAAATATAATTGCTAAAAATTTTAAAGATTACTACGGCCTTGTGATTAGAATTGTAAATTTAGTCAAGAATTGGATTCAATTAAAAAAAACCTCGGTTTTTCTTTCTTATATAAGAAGCACTAAGTGCATCATATCGTGTAATATTGTAATGTCTCGATCTGGTCCGATAAAAAAAACGGTAGCGTTTTAATCAAATTACTTTATTACAGCTTTAATTTACAGAAAAAATACTTTTTATCATCTAGGTTAAATGAAAAGTTCCATGTGGAACACCTCAAGAATAGTTTCTCGAAATATTTCGGAGAAACTCACGAGAACAGCTACCCGGCAGTCAAAGTCTCACGCTGGTACCGGGGTTAGCTCCAGGAATCCACCGAATTCCTCGGGTGGAATCTTCTCTCGAACGTTCGGCTTTCACCGATCTCTCCTCTCGACCTCTTCACCAAAAAAAAAACTCTTCGTCTCCTTTCTTTTCTCTCTCCAAAAACCTCGCCTTTTCTGTCTTCCTTCAACTCCACCTCTCATCCATATTGAAGCATTGGAGCTGCCGATTCTCCAATCGTCGTTCAGCAGAAACTTCACTGGTCTACAGTTGACCACAGGAGTGTTCGTGGTCCCCAATGCAGGATACACATCTGTGTTGCAGACAGCGTCTAATATATTTTTTAGAAACAAATAAACTCACCAACAATAGCCAGTTTGGATTCCGTGAGGGAAAATCTATAGATGATGCTCTTAAAAAGCTTGTAGAAAAGATTTATGAAGGGAAAAGGAAAAAGATAACATTTTGGTTCTTTCAGTGGACATCAAAGGGGCATTTGATAATATCCAACACTTCTCAATAGTAAGATATTTAGATAAACTCCAATGTCTCCGAAACTTAAGAAACATATTCGAAAACTTGCTACAATCTAGAAAAATAATCCTCAACACACAAGAAGGCAGGGCCACAAGAGAAAAGAAGCAGGGCTGCTCTGTCGAACCTGGTGGCGAACGATCTACTTAACAAAATCTCTCCTACCCATACAACTGTCCAAGCATTTGCCGATGATTTTGTTTTGGTTATTAAAGCCAAAACAAAAGAAAATCTAAGACAAAATACCCAAGAATATTCTTGCTTGCATTCCCAACAACTCACAAAGGATGCTTTAGCTCGGAAAAAAAGAATACTAAATGGGTTATTTGTTATGCAAAACAATACTTTATTGCATATGGCATTATATTCAGCAGTATTACCAGAGTTCAACACATATATTAAATTATTTGAAACAAAAAAACCAATGCTTCATTTAATTTATTCCAGTATTTATAAATTGATGGCAAATTTTTCTCTTTTTTTTATGAAGCCAGAAAATATAGAGTGCGCATCTTATAATGATTTATTAAAGGTTGATGTCACAAATCCAGAATTCCATCTACCTAGCAAAGTAATATTTATTGGTGCAGAAGCTTCCACTCTCCTGAAGAAATTATCAAAAAATCATCCTATAGCAAAAGAATTCCAAATTTCTCTGATGAAAGCTTATACTAATACAGAACAGCATATGAAACAGAAATTACCCCTTAAAAATTCTTATCTAATTAGTTTTACAGCATTAGATCCAGAGCTAAGAGGTAAAACCAGTACAATATTAGCTTTTGAAAAATTATCATCTTTTATGTCCCATATTTTTAGTGATAATGAAAAGTCAAAAGTAGAAGCTGAAATAAGGTTATACCATAGGGATATTGATAGCACCAAAGAAAGGCTCTACACATCTGATGAAAGTGGAAATCAAGTCAAGTGTACAATTGATAAATATTGGTCTAAAGTTTTTAATTTAAAAGATGATTTCACAAATGATTATAAGTATCCTACATTGGCTAAATTGGTCAAAGCCTGCCTTAGCTGCTTCCATGGCCCATTAGTGGAAAGTGCATTCAACTTAATGGATACACTTGTCACTGACTATAGAACCTCTCTTAAGATTGATTCCCTAGATGCAGTGCAGACTATTAAATATGATTTAATGGCTTCTAAAGAAACCTCATGTGAAAAATATGGCTCAAAATATCCAATGACTGATCCAATTCACAAAGATTTCTTACTGAATATGAACAGAAGTTGGAAAACATATCAAGAGGACTTAAAAACATGTATTTTAGATGAGTCACCTATAAAAATCTCTGAAAAACCTTCTACATTAGCAGAAAAGCAAACTCCTTCTACCTCTGCATGTGCAGTTCTCGAGGACATTTCTTCAACTGTAAATGAGGAAAATAAAAGTCAACCTTCCTGTAATTATGAAGTTCACCATAAAAGAAAGACAAGCGCAAAAACATCAGAAAATAAAAAAAGCAGGAGAAATTAGATAATTTTTTCAAAGAATTAATTCAGGTAATTTAAAATATTTACATAAAATGTAGTAGTTTATATGTTTGAAAATTTATGGTTATTAATTTTGCAAAAAAAGTAATTCATTGAACTTTTATAATTAAGTCATTCAATACTTCATAATTGTAATTTTTCATTTCTCCCCCCCCCCCCATCTCGAAACTCCAAAGTGTCGGTAGTAAGTCCGTAAAAGTTTCAGAGGATTTTTTGGGGTCCCACAAACACCCCTGATGAATTTTACTATGAAATATTGTGACCAAATTTAGATCTGATTTAAAATGTAATCCAAATTGTTTAAAGGATTCCTTTTCTTTTTAAGTATTTATATATAAGTACTATATTATGCAACATATATTTTAGTTGTTATGGATAATGGCAAGCTATTATTATTGGGAACATATAAGGTTTTATTTTGTTGGATATCAGAGGAATATATATATATCAAGCCATTAAATTATATTTTTATAAAATGAGATTAGTTAGAAGAAAGAATTTATTAAATCTTTAATGAGATAGAGAATTTATTAAATCTTTGAACAAATTTTTATATTTTAATTAACTTTTAACCAGCTTCCAAATATAACCTGAATATATTCAGTTCTACAAGTTAATTTTTCTAGTTTAATCACATTTAATTATGTCATGATGCATGTCAGAATTAACTTTTAAAGATAATAAAATAAGTATATATATAAAAGCGAGTTATATTCAATAATAAGTTAGATGTCAAAAATTTATGAAGACAATCTACTTTATAGCGACAATTTTTTGAAGATATGTGCATAAAAAATTTCTTTAATCAGGTATTTCGTAGATATAAAATTTTTTGCTCGGAAAATCATAATAGCTTTGATATGTATTCATTATCACCAAATTTTAGTGAAATAGCCGAATGTGGAGCAAACGGTAGCGAAAGCGCCATCTAAAAATTGTCAACTTCGCTAGGCGCCAAATGACTATATCAAAGCTTACCCGGGAAATCTTGAAATATGATAATATGTATAGATTTTTTATTTAATTAAAAAAAATTGAAATATTTAATCTATTTCAATTATTTTTAAAGATTCATTCTTTCCGAAAATTTCACTGGTTTTGATAATTACTTCATCCTTCTTTGGAAATGAATTCTACTAATATATAATTGATTGAAATCTTTAAAAAATTTTTATTATTGTTTTTTAAGGGTTTTTTTTGTTAATATGATGACTAAACAATCAAGTACAAGCAACACGTCAGCTAATCTTATTTTATCGTCGTACATTTGCTTTTTTTTTGAAATTTTGCAAATGAATTTTGAAAAACTAATTTAAAAATAACTGACATAATGATCGAAAAAATAAATAAAAATAGAATACATAATATTTCCCCACTATTTTAATTATGAATCCCAGAAAGAATTCTTCACTTGTTAAAGAACAAATTTTTGAAATACGTATTGAAAAAAAATCGTCTGCTGTCAAATTATTTGTCTTTATTTTACTACTAGCCGCCTTTGGCGACCAGCTGGTTCGCCATGAGTAATGAGTTCTAACATTTTCAATTAAATCACATATTCCTTAGCCTTGAAGTAACTCCGGGCATTGATTGGCCTGAAATTAATATTTTCTTTGAGATGATGGACGGAAAGTTCTAAAAGAAAGCGTTTTCCTAATAATATTCTTTAATTTTATAAATCAGTCAGTTTTAATGATTGATTTAGTAGACTGATTGATGTAGCAACTTTTATTTAAAATATTAATAAAAATATTTTGTAAAATATGGGTGACAGAGCAAAGTATGAAGAAATCTAAAAATCATTATTCATAAATGCATTGTTTAGCTCAAACTTCATAAAATGTAATTATTTACTTCATTTAGATCAAATTAATAGTATTAAACAATATGTATGCCTATTAAAAATATTTTACAAATTGGCCATTGGAAAGGAATTTGAATGCATATCCTGTATAAATTCAATCCTGTATAAATAAAGATAATGTATTCAATTAATGATTTAAATATTGCAAAAGATCATAGAATCCTTTGCCTTGCATTTTTTAAAGAAAATATCACATTTTATATTTATTTTATTTTATCCAGTCACGTGCTAAAAGTTGCATTTCTTCCGATTTAATTTGCGACGATAGTTTTTTTTTTATTTTTTTAATTTGAACTTCCGTCAAAATGATGGCAACACGGTGAAAAAAACTAATTTTTTCTCTTTGAGGTGCTCTTGCAGATTTTATAGAAACCTTAGCTTTGCATTTATTTTTTTAGTAACTATCACATTTTATAATGAAAAAAAAATATTGAATTAATGATACAGATATTGCAAACGATAATAAAAATATCCCATTAAGTCGGATTCCAATGCATATCCTGTCTAAATTCGATTAGGTTTACCGTAAAGAAGATTTATTGAAGTAATTATTTAGATATTGCAAACGATCATACAATCCTTTGCTTTTCATTTATTTTTTTAGAAAATATCACATTTTATATTTCTTTTATTTTATCCAGTCACGTGCTAAAAGTTGCATTTCTTTAGATTTATTTTGCGATGATAGTTTTTTTATTCGAACTTCCGGCATTCTTTTATTTTATCTCGTCACGTGATAAAAACATGGTAAAAATATTTCTAAAAATTCGTTAAAAATAGAGGCTTAGGTTATACATTTAAACACTGATACCATTAGAAAGCTAATTTTTTACTCTTTAAATTGATGTAAAAACCATGTTTGTGCGATCATATTTTCGGAAGTTATAACGGAAAAACGTCGAAAATTCCCTTAAATTTTAATTAATTCAAATTCTAATTAAAAATTCGAAAAAAGGGCTCCGAGGTGCACATTCCCGACCTCCAAGGTATACATGTACCAAATTTGGTAGCAGTAGGTCCAACGGTCTGGCCTGTAGAGCGCCAACACACACACACACACACGCACACACACACACACATTTAGCTTTATTATAAGTATAGATTAAGCTTTTATTTCAAGGGAATTAATGCATTTCTTTCCGATTTATTTTATGGTGGCTCTTTTGACATTTGGTATAATTTGATTGCGAAGATAGAAGGTTGGGGAATATTTTTCTTTTGCTTGAATTCATATTGTCTGTAAGTATATTGCTAATAGTTTCCCTGTGTACATTCAACTTTATTTCCTCTCAGGTCTGCTAATTTTTTTTCTTTGTATAACAGGACAATCTTTTATTAAATATTGTTTGTTGATGAAGCATACAACAGAAATTTTTAATTTGCGTTACATACATTTGAGATGCATTTTTATTTTCTATATTAGGTTTGTAAAGTGTTATATTTTATGTGTATATGAATTATTTATGCGATTATCAGAAATTTTTACATTATATATATTAATTAGTCACATATACATATTACATTCATATATTTACAAATAGAGAAATTTTAATTTCAGAATAATAATAGTTGAATTTATACGCTATTAATTAACTGAAATATGCGCTTCTCCAACAACTGAATGCTGTATTTACTATTACATCGATTGAAATCTTCTTTGATGGTGATAGTAAATTTCAGATATATCTTTTAAGCCAAAAATATAAATATATATATTTTAATTATTAAAAGTTAAAAAAAATTGTTGAAGTTTTTTATTCTTTATGCATATTATTATGAAAGAGTGATAGTTATTTTTAAAAATTTTCTTTTAAAATGTTTTCTATTTTTGTTTTAGGATTCTGTCATTACTTGAAGTTTTTTTGTTATGTTTTTCGTAAATTTGAAAAGAAAGTAGAATTCTTTTTTTTAGATAAAAATATTTACTGTAACAAATTTTATCCATCCACTTTTTATGGGCAGCTCTTTCCATTTAATAAATTTTATTTGTAATATTTTTACACTAATTTGGAAAACAGCTGGTTTGCAGTTTTAATGGTCGTTAACATTTTTAATTATGGAACTTGACCTTAATGACTTAGTAAACAAAATATTTTTAAGCTTCAAATTTTGGTAATCATATGTTTTTACACAAGTACAGTAATCTTAGACCAGTCTGTTCATTATGATTTGCTGCCCTCTAATCTTCTGTCAGCTCTCCTAAAATTAGAGCTTTAATTTGAAATGTAGATGATTAAACTTAAATTTATACAAAGACTCTTTTTTGCTGAAACTGAGCATGCTTTAAAAAAATATAAATACAAAGAAAAAAAAAGAAATCGTTAAAAATGGAAATTTTATGAGTATTATAAAATATTTTTTATAACTTATGCAGTATCTCAGATGATAACGCAATATTTTCTCTTATTCATCATAAAATTCAATATTTAATTTGAATTTCAAAAACATTTAAATGATATAAATAATATTTTATTTCAGTGAATAAATGAAATGAAAGCTGGCTTAAACCAAGTTTTTGGAAAAAATGAATTCGAAAACCTGTTTTTGCATAAACCTTTATCTATACAACACCAATCTACCTGCCATTCGAAAGTTTATATTATATGTACTGTGTGGCCAGCCAGTCGAAAATCGTTAGGGAATTCCGGGAAGTAGGGAAAAGTCAGGGAAATTTATTATAAAACTGGAAATTTTATAAGTTAATAATTTTTGTCGAACACGATTATTTGCTTGTATTACTTCGTTAGTAGAATGAAACATCATTAGCAACTAATAAAAATCAAATTTTTACTGACACCGTAAAAAAAGGCTATGGAATAGGAAGATTAATCGCTATATCTATTTTATTGCATATATTTATAAATATATAATATTTTAGACGAAATTTTTGTTTGCTTTTTTTTACATCTTATATCGACATAATTAACTAAAACTATTTTGTGTATTGTGGAAAAATGCAGCATAACTAAAACCCAGCTCCTGTTATTGTTATGATTTTAAATTTTAATGGGCCTTTTTTACTTATATGTGATGCCTGGTATATCATTTCCCGCCATTGAGCGTCGCCTGTGACCTCACTTCCCGCCACCCCCCACTAAGCAGCCCCTGGTGGAGAAAACGTGATCAAAGTGCAGTTCATGTTAGGACGAGGCAAGATGATTACGACGTTCTAAAACAACCGCAGACGCATGTGTAAAGACGGAAGACGAAATGACGACGTATTGTTAAAAGACGAACTTGATGATCCATTCCATCCTGTAAATTAGTCATCACCATTTAAATTAGTCATCATAATTTTTAAGTATAGGATGTTATTGCTATTATTGCTATCTAACTCCACTGTCAACCATTAAATTTTAAAGTATCATCTGGACTTTTTATTGCTTGGCCATCATGCCACCCCACAAATATATGAAGCTGTCCCCCCCCCCATTTCTTTCTTTGAACGTCAAGCCGATCATACAACGTGTTACAACAGCGAAAGTATGAATTTTGGTATTAAAATTCAAAATTTCAAATCCATGTATTTTAAATTAAATAAGTATTTTACAATAATTATTTCTTCCCTCTTCTCAAAAATCTTTTTGTTGAATTTTTAAGTTTAGGATGTTATTGCTATTATTTCCGAAAAAAGAAAGCAAAACGTTCTCTGGGATACCATCTTTATTGGAGTGTATGCGAGAAAATTTTTGGGAGACTGCTTCCAAATATATTAACAAATTCTAACCGAAATCTAAATGAAATGGTTTAGCCTGTAGAGTACGAACCCACAGATACACATGCATCTTAATCATTACTATAAGTAACTAAGAGTGACAAGCTGGTTCTTGAAGACCAATGCTTGCTAAAGGCCTTATCACACGGCAAAATGTCGTCGGCATTTTCCGTCAGCAAACGACAACGAAAGTGACGTCACTTCAAAGTTTCAAATGATTGGTTGAATTTCGTTTGAGGACAATATTTCTGTCACTATCGGCGGCATTTTCTAGCTTGTTACCAAAAGTTGTCGATTATGAAACTTGCTTGACCGGTTCTAAGGATAGAAACGGAAAATTGCTGACGGAAAGTGCAGACGGTATTTTGCCGTGTGATAAGGCCTTAAACTATTCAACTTAATCTCTTGATAGCTGCTGCAGCAAAATATTTCAAGTTTCAAATTTTGATACTCATGTAACTTACGCTATGACTGAAGTTTTATGCCACGCTATTAATTTATATTCTTTGATTGTCTATCAACTCTTGAAAAAGTAAAGTGGAACTGATTAAATTTTAATTAAATATATTTTTGGGCTAAGTTCAGTATTGATGTTTTATGTGTACTACATAATGTTATTTAGAATTTATGCTACATCTCAAATAATTAAGCAATAAAAAGGGGGAATTGATTAAATTTAAACAATATATTTCTGGGCTGATTTATATATATATATATATATATATATATAATGGGAGTACAGAAAATTTAATTGTTCAGTATTGAAGTCTTATGCGTACCACATAATGTTATATAGAATTTATGCTTCATCTTAAATAATTAAGCAATAAAAAAGTGGAATTGATTAAACTTTAATTAAATATATTTCTGACCTAAGTTATAGATATATATATATAATGGGAGTACAGAAAATTTAATCGTTCAGTATTGAAGTCTTATGCGTACCGTAGAATGTTATTTCGAATTTATGTTACATCTCAAATAATTATGCCATAAAAAGAATTATGTTCCTAATAAAATTCAGCTTTTAATTTTCTTTTGAAAATAAAATTTAGTAAGTGATTTTATGACAAATCACTTACCAAAGTGAAGATAGATTTATAGTTTTATGTCAAACTTGTTTCAATTGGTTGGAAAAAAAAGCGCTCAAAATATGTATTTGATTTTCGGGTTTATAATATTAGTCTCACATCCGGGATAACACCGAATATCGCACAATGGATACAATAAAAATACTAAATTCATTCTAAATATCTATGTTTTGTATATATTGTTTGCCAATGCTGTGCATGAAATTCGCGTCTTATTGCCGAGGGAGTTGTAACATTTTTATTAGACAGTTTGAAAGAGACAACATTCATTGATTTAGTTACAGTGATAAATGGAATCCAAAAAAAAAAAAAAAAAAAAAAAAAAAAAAATCTCAGCACTATGCACTTTATAGCATTTGTATAGTTAAAACCTGCAAATAAAGCTGAAAAATTCTGACATTTGATTGATACCATTAGAACTAAATAGATAAGGATGAAATGAAATGATAAATTGAGTAAAGGGACATTTTGAAAATTTTTCAAAGTAATATAAATGAAATTAAGTAAATTCAAAGCTTTAAGGTATCCGCCTACGTTAAAATCACAGGTTATCGACCGCATTGGCAAATATATTTTTTAATTGTTATTTTTCGTAATTCAGACTTTTCTCTTCCCAAAACAGTTTTTTTTTTCTAAGAAAAAGAAGGCCTGACCTATCATCCAGGGTCATATATTTTTCAACCAAAAAATTATCCGCCATTAGTATGATATCTCAAAAACTAATAGAGGTATTAATATAAATATTTCAGTGTGAGTTTTAAATAATATGGGCAATGAAATGAACCAAAACTTTGATTGTTGGTGAAATACTATTCCATTTATAGGTGTTTTTAGAAAAATTAAGTTGTGAATTTATTGGGAAAATGCATATATATGTATATTTTTACCTGTAACTTCTTTGCATCTCAAGATTTTTCTTAGATTTTGGTTCATTTCATTCATCATTACATTCTATCACTTGTGGTCAAAGAAAAATAGGATTGCTGCTTTACAATTTTATGTAGAGCATTAATCGTTTTGGTTAAATTTCATTAAAATTTCAAACAAATTTTCCTATTTCTCAAATTATATTATTTTGAAATCATTTTGTTGTATTTATAGTATTTTGTATTATAATTGTCAATACATCTAAAAACAATAGTTGTAAATTGTGTTTAAAAATTCCAAATTTTCGAAAAATTTCCTTCGAACGTAGTCGGATACCTTAAACAACCTGGATTTAAAGCAAATTCAATAAGGCGCACTTTTTTTAAAGACATAAAGTATAGCACAATATTTTCATTAAAAAATTCACTGCCTCAACCTACAGATTTTAGATTTACTTCGTGGGTAGAAACTGGTAGGTGGAAACTAGTGGGTAGAAACAACTTTTTTCTGTAGTGAAAGATTGAAATGCAAAGAAATTTAGATGATTTTGAATGACATTGCAATAGATGAGGATTTTTTTTTTTTTTTTAAAGCGGATAATAAAACTTATCTTTAAATAATTCATTAGGTAGTTTTTCAGCTGTAATCATGACGCCTTGAAAGTTTATGGTCATATACTGAATAATAAATAGTTTTTACTTCTTATTCCATGAACTTGACAATGGATTCCACGGAATATAGATGATAAGCTTTTCATATAGGTGTATAAAAAATTCAGAGTCATTAAAAAAGGATCCGTTATTTCTATTGCGATATTTCTGCTCAGCCTAAATCTATACTTATAATAAAGCTCAATGTGTGTGTGTGTGTTGGCGCTCTGCAGGCCAGACCTTTGGACCTACAGCTACCAAATTTGGTACATGTTTACCTTGGAGGTCGGGAATGCGCACCTCGGAGCCCTTTTTTCGAATTTTAAATTATAATTAACCAGCGGGGGACCGAGCTCCGCTCGGAGAAAACAGGTATCGAAGCTAACTCGAAGATTTAAATTTTCAATTGTGATTTATCAAAACAATACATGCCATAAGAAAATTTGTGAAACCATTGGTGAAAAGATAACCGGTTAAAGTGCACCATTGTAAACTATTCTAAACAAAGTTAGAGTTTGGAAAGGGAACTCTTCTATACAAAGGTAAAGTAAAGGTAAAGATTGAAGTGTGTTGAAGTTAATATTTTTGACAAATTTATTTAGAAAAACCAAACATATATACATGCATAAGAAACCTATTATAAACCTATAACAGCATAAACATAAAACTTTATTAGTTCGCCATATTGACTATAGATGGCAGCACGTCACCGCTTGAAAATTTATGTAGCCATTATGGCGGACTAATAAAGTTTGAAAATATCCTATCTGTAACTCCTAACTGCTGGACCGTAGCGCTTCAAAACCGGCGCCAATCGATTCCTCGTGGCCAAAAACCCCAGACCCCCAAGTTTACCGGAGTTTATTAATTATGGGGCGATTTTCGACTTGACAACCATTCCTCGTATTATAGTATTAGATTAAAATTTAAGCGAAGTTTCGAAGTTTTTCCGCTATAACTTCCGAAAATATTATCGCACAAACATGATTTTTACATCAATTTAAAGATTAAAAAATTAGCTTTCTAATGGTATCAGTGTTTTAATGTACAACTTAAGTTCTATTTTTTACGAATTTTAAAAGAAATATTTTAACCATGTTTTTTTTATCACGTGACTGGATAAAATATAAGAAAACAATGCCGGAAGTTCAAAAAACAAAAAAACAAAAAAAACAATTATCATCGCAAATAAATCTGAAGAAATGCAACTTTTAGCACGTGACTGGATAAAATAAAAGAAATATAAAATGTGATATTTTCTAAAAAAATAAATGCAAAGCAAAGGTTTCTATAATCGTTTGCAATATCTAAATAATTAATTTAACAAATATTCTTTATTTACGGTAAACCTGATTGAATTTACACAGGATATGCATTGAAATTCCAATTTAATGGCATATTTCTATAATCGTTTATGTATATCATTAATTCAATAATTTTTTTCCCTTTTTCGCTTTCTTAAAAAAAAAACATATTTAATATTTTGTCAACATCACCGAAAAAAAAAACATTTTTAATATTTTGAAGCACAACCGATAGTTAAAACTGATTGATTTATAAAATTAAAGAATATTATTAAAAAAACGCGTTTTTTTAAAACTTTCCGTCCATCATCTTAAAGCAAATATTAATTTCAGACCAATCAATTACTTCAAGGCTAATGAATATGTGATTTAATTGAAAATTTTAGAACTCATTACTCATGGCGAACCAGCTGGTCGCCAAAGGCGGCTAGTGTTTAAATATAAAGATATATAATTTTTTTCATGAAGTGATGTTTATTGATCATTCTTTGGTTGAATTTTTTACATCCTCCGTATTATATCTGCTCATTTCTCTTTTTACAATTGATACAAATTCTTGAAGCAACGTGATGACAATGATAAATAACGTATCATTGGACAGTATCTCTTTTCTGACATGTTAAGAAGCTATTGCATACTCAGTTAAGGTATACGACTACGTTCGAAGGAAAAATTTTGAAAAATTGGATTTTTTGGAAACTATTTAGGGTTTTTGGAGTATTGTCAATAATAAATACTATAAATACAAAAACAATTATTTCAAAATATAATATATTTTAAGAAATGGAAAAATTTGTTGGAAATTTTAATGAAATTTAACAAAACCGGTTTACACTCTACACAACATTCGTTTAATTCTTAGTAAAGAAAAATATAAAAACTGGAATTAAGAGAGCATAAGTCACTGAAGGAAGCTATAAATTATTTTTTTAAATAATTAAGTATTTTGAGGAATTATAAAGGTTACTAACTTTGAAAACGATGTTAGGTAGTTTAATTATGTCGCTGGAGAGTTAATTTTTGCGTTCTTCACCATGAATATTTTTAAATATAGAGAATGATGTAAATAAGAAAATTTGAATAATTACGTTATAAGGGAAAAATGGCAGAATTATCTCAATCAATCTGAGTGCTCTTTGCAAAAACATTTTTTAAAACTCTATCAGGATTCCAACAAATAATTTGTGGTTGTACAGTTTAAAGAAGATATTTCCAAAATTCCAAAAATTGCTGAGAAAAATAATGTATGATCTTGTATCTGATTTACGCTGCACAAATTTGTAAATCGGCGTCTTTTTAAAAAAGTAATTACAAACTCGCATTTTTTTCTTTGATCATATGTATGATTAATTTTAACGTATACGTCATAAAAGAAAACCTTTTAATACTATTGTGTTCGTTTTATTTCATACAAAAATTTAATATATTTAATACTTAAAATAATTCAATAAAATTTACATAAAAACATTTTATATTATTACAGGATTACAGCATTTTAAATTATTTATTCTATTGTTCCAAGAGCATTCTTTTTTAAATAACAATATAAGAAAAGTATCATATTATCAAGTAAATGAATTTTAATTGAGCGACAATAATGGAGAAAAAATCTTCGAGAGAAATCTTTTCTTTCTGATTGCTGTATGTTTCTGAAGTAGTTTAATAGCGATTTGCTGCTTGTGGATAGTTGATTGCTGTTTTCTGTACGTGATTTCTACTTGTGTTTCAATCAAACATCGTTATCCTTAACTTGGACTTATGGAAGAATTCTGGAGTTTTCCCAACAATAAAAACGTAAACAGTTAACATTGTATTAAACTCATTAATAATTATTCATTTGATTGATATAAATATGCATATTTTAATTCTGGAGTTTTCCCAACAATAAAAACGTAAACAGTCAACATTGTATCAAACTCATTAGTAATTATTCATTTGATTGATATAAATATGTATATTTTAATTCTGGAGTTTTCCCAACAATAAAAACGTAAACAGTCAACATTGTATCAAACTCATTAATATTTATTCATTTGTTTGGTATAAATATGTATATTTTAATTCTGGAGTTTTCCCAACAATAAAAATGTAAACAGTCAACATTCTATTAAACTTATTAATAATTATTCATTTGATTAATATAAATATGCATATTTTAATTCCTGCATTTTCCATGGTATAATAAGTATAATAAAAATCGAATTTCGACGGTATTTAGTTGTATAATAAAAATTGAAAACCACATAATAAATTTACATGGCCTTAAATTAGCATCTTTCCACGATTTTAGCTAAATCAACCGATTGAATTAAATTGCTTTGGTTAGAAGCAATATTTCATGATAATAATCTATGCATTTTAAATTTATTTACATTTAAATAAATTTTAATGATATAATTAGTTTCAGAAAAAAATGCTTCCATCAAAAAGGAGATAATGGCCTTTGTTGCTAACTGCGTCCACATGCTGTTGGGGAACAAAACTCTATTACCAAGTTCTAAATTCAGCTACCATCAATTACTTTAATGTTTTTGAAGATAAGAGACCATATTTTTTATAGTTATGCTTTGCAGCATTTAATATAAATCATTAAAAAATCACCAAAACCAGATTGACATATAATTTTTTGTGTATTTTTCTTTGTGGACTTTTCCTTTGAGTTGCTCTATTGCACTGACTGTATGGCTAAAAATTTAATATTTGTACGCACATAAATAAGAAACGACTAAAGTATGCATAAATGCGTAAAGCTCAATGTGTGTGTGTGTGTTGGCGCTCTACAGGCCAAACCGTTGGACCTACAGCTACCAAATTTGGTACATGTATACCTTGGAAGTCGGGAATGTGCACCTCAGAGCCCTTTTTTCGAATTTTTAATTAGGATTTGAATTCATTAAAATTTAAGCGAAATTTCGTCGTTTTTCCACTATAACTTCTGAAAATATTATCGCACAAACATGGTTTTTACATCAATTTAAAGAGTAAAAAATTAGCTTTCTAATGGTATCAGTGTTTAAATGTATAACCTAAGCCTCTATTTTTAACGAATTTTTAGAAATATTTTAACCATGTTTTTAGCACGTGACTGGATAAAATAAAAGATTGCCGTTCGAGTAAAAAAGTTCGAATAAAAAAAAATTATCATTGCAAAATAAATCCAAAGAAATGCAATTTTTAGCACTTGACTGAATAAAATAAAAAATTATAAAAAGTGATATTTTCTAAAAAATTAAATGCAAAGCAAAGGATTATATGATCGTTTGCAATATCTAAATAATTAATTGAACAAATTATCTTTATTTAAACAGGTTTGAATTTATGCAGGATATGCATTTAAATTCCGGCGCAATGGCCAATTTGTAAAATATTATTAATAGGCATATATATTGTTAAATACTATTAATTTGATCTAAATCTGTGATCTGTGAAATATTTTAAATAAAAGTTGCTACAAAATATTTATAGCAAATATTTTAATTAATATTTTAAATAAAAGTTGCTACTTCAATCAGTCTTCTAAATCAATAATTAAAACTGACTGATTTATGAAATTAAAGAATATTATTAGGAAAATGTGTCCTTTTAGAACTTTCCTTCCATCATCGTAAAGAAAATATTGATTTCGGGCCAATAAATGCCCAGAATTACTTCAAGGCTAGTGAATATGTGATTTAATTGAAAATTTTAGAACGCATTACTCATGGCGAGCCTGCTGGTCGCCAAAGGCGGCTAATAAATTAATAAAGAAAGGAAAACATGAGTTTTCTTCTGGTAATAGGGATAAAATAAAAATTAACATCAAACAAATGCTTTATATTTTGATTATGCTAAAAATCTGTTGAAATTTGAGCATAAAGTGACCAGTTTATTGAATTAGGAGTCTCATTATATGCACTACCTAGTGCCACAAAATATCTAAATTCGCCATTATGTTCAGTTAACATTTTATTATGAAACCAATCAGAGACACTAGAAATTTCAAGAGAAATAAATTATCCTGCTAGCTGTGTGATAGTTAAAATGCCAGAATAACGAATGAAATTTTGGAAAGATATAATGAGTGAGTGACTAAATATCCATAAAAATAATAAAATTTTAAACGTTATTATTCAATATTATTTTGAAATTACTGTAAAAAATGAGCTTGATTGAAGTTAAAAAGAATTATATTCATTCTTAAAATGCCATTTCTTTTTGGTTACTTTCAAACTGAATCTGTACGTAACTGATGCTTTCTAAGGAAATGAAATGCTTCGGATGGGAGATAAAATGAACAAATCTTTTGTATTTACATTAATTTTATGATATAGAAAAGAACAATGCTTAAAATCAAACAGTGTGATAAATATTTATAATTTAGTTTTTCACGATGTTTTTTTCTTTCCTAAGAAGTAAGAGTGTATCAATCCTATTGCAGGGTACTCAAACAGCAAACATGCGACGAGCGCTGAACCTAATGTCCACAGCAACGAATAACCAAGATGTGGTATCTGAAATAAGAGTTTCTATTAGTATAACTAACAGCAAAGATGAAATACAGAGTAAGTACAAAAATAATTCATCTGATTTCAGGATTTCAGAAAATTAAAAGTTATTTGAACATACAATGAAAGCTCTTTATTCGCGGTGTATATGTTCCATAAATATGCCACGAATGCAGAAACCGTGAATGCGGAATGGTAATTTATATGGGATTATAGGGGATACGTTCCTAGGTGACAAAATAATAAAAAAACAAATACATAAAAAATCAATTTAATTGAAGTTTTTGAACATTTGGATTAATTATCTTAAGGTTTAGGCAATGGTTTGAAGAATTTTGGAATTTTCTCTTGCTCGGCAGTTTTTAAAAGCTCCTTCAATTCAGACTGATACGCAGCAGTCGCATTAGCAATTTGCCTCTTAAAAGTAAGACTTCGTTCCATAGACGGATCAATGTTCATAAAGAAAACGCAAAGCTCATTAGCATTTTCAAACCTTCACTAAGATTTTTCAAATGAAATGTCACTTTTCCAGGGCTTGTTGAAGCCTCTTCTTCAATGGGCTGTGAATTTAACATTTCCTCCAAGTTGGTTTCATTCAGATCTTCATTTTGCGATTCAAGCAATTTCTCCTATTCCATTCGATATTTTGCCTATGTTTGCAGTCAAAGTTTGAACTTGCACAGATTCTTCGTCATTTTTCACAGTCAGAGCAGGCCACGGTTTTTTGCAGCATGATTTCAATGTGTGTGGCTTCAGTTCTTCCAATGATTCTTTTATGTTTACGAAGCATTTTTCTATGTCAAATTTCTTTCAGCATTACATAACATTCATATCAGGATTACATATTATTATTCCATATCATCAATAGAATTTTGAAGGTTCGTCTAATAATAAAGCTTAAAGGCCTGGATTATTTTTTGGTCCATAGGTTGAAACAAAGCCGTGGTTTTGGGAGGTAAAAATGTCACTTTTATATTTGGATGCATAGTTTCAAGTTCGCGAGGATTACTTGGTGCATTGTCCAAAACTAGAAGTGCTTTAAAGTCTAAATTCTGTTTTTTAAAATAAGTTTCAACTTCAGAAACAAAACAATTCCGGAACCGGTCACGAAAAATAGTGCTTGTAACCCACGCTTTCTTATTAGCACACCAAAACACTGGCAGGTTGATTAAAGAAACCGCGAATAAAGAAATTTTTAGCCGCGAATATAGGAATTGGGTCGCATTTTTTAAATCCTCGAATAGTGAAAACGCGAATGAAGGAAGCGCGAATAAGGAATTTTTACTGCATTTATAATTCAGTTAATTCCATATGTATAGCAGAAAATGCAAGGATAATAATTTTTTCTCAAGTCTGTTCCAGTATTTCCTTTTCAATTTTTCTTAAAAAAAAGATAATTGTATTTTTTTTTCAAATAAGTGAGTGTTACTTATATTTTATTTACTTTCTGTAAGTTTCATTCCTAAATTTTCAGACGTAATTACGTCTTGCAGAGGATAATGATATCGAAAATTGCGTTTATTGCTCAGAAAGTAGTAAATGAGTTAAAGAAATAGGAAGAATAAGAGTTTTGTATGGGTGCAGTAAATTTTTAAAGGAAAATTTTAAAAGTCTAATTACCACACAGATTCAAATTCACAGATCCAAATTCTCAGCACATTTTTTAATGTGCTGAGAATGGGTGTATTCGTGATCAAAGAAATGGACGTTGCTGATTATTTGTCTCCAGAGTTGTAGAACGTATGAGAGAAATCATTTTGGACTTAGCTATTGTTGGTTTATAGATGATAAGGTCTAATAATCTCCGCTATTTTATAAAACTGAATTATTTTCGGGCATTTCATAATTTAGATTCGAACGTCATCACAAGCTATAGATTTCACAAGTTGAATACTATCTAGTCTGTCCATTTAATAGAACGGATATCTAGTTTTCTAAGTTTAGAACGGACATCTCATTAGTATAACGTACATCTAAAATTTTAAATAAATAAATAAATGGCTGCCGAGATATTAAAATATTTCAGAATTCAAACACCTTTTTTCAGAATTCAAACACCAGAAGAAACAGCGTTTAGGGATCCTTTGCCGGGCAGTGGCAAAGAGAGGGATCCCAAAAATGGATGGGATAGAAATTTTTACAGATGGTTCAAAAGATGAAAATAAAGTAGGAGCTGCTAAAGTAGTATATTACTATAGGAAAGAGATCGATAAAAGTCTTGTGAGATTATCAAACCAAGCAACAAGTTTTCAGGCAGAAGTACAAGCTTTAAAAATGGCCATCGAATATTGCGAAAGGGTGGAAGACGGACAGGACTTACAATTTTTTCCGATTCCCTGTCAGTTTTACAAGCCATACAGTCATCTCACAATTGTAATAAGGTAATAAGGACGATGAAAGAAAAGATAAAAAGTGTTAAAATTAACAAGTCGATAGAGTTGAATTGGATTAAGCCCATATTGAAATATATGGCAATGAAAAGGCGGATCATTATGCGACGTTGGCGACTAAGAAAGATAATATTGGTATTATTGTCCCCAAATCAAGTGGTGTTTTAAAAGATGAATTGAAAGAAGAAATAAAACTCAATGGTTTGACAGATGGTATATGTCCAAAAAGGAAAGAGTCACTTTCGACTTTATTCCTAATCCGGAAATTAAAATAAGAAGATACCATCCACTTATAATCCAAGTAATATCTGGATATGGGAGATTTCCTACATATTTCAAAATATTTGGATGAACGCAGGAAAATAAATGCATTTGTGGAGAAATTGGTACGATTTACCACTATTTAATGGAATGTATGGAGATCTCAGAGTTAAGGAAGGACGTGAAGATTGTCAATAATGATTTAAGCATAGTGCTGATGGTACTAGGTAATCTCAAAACTCTGAAGAATATGATGTTAAAGATTGATAATTTCACTCCAACTGTTTGAGAGCGTGCAGATGGGGAGAAAGACAGCTATTTGCAAACCCGAAAGGAATGTCAGTTTGACTGTTCGGTCAATGTAAGGTATGACAATATTTATTCAGCAGTCGACCACAACAAATCCTGTCGATACTGCTACGTTCAGTGGTGGCGGGGTGGTTGGCTTATGCAAGAAGTAGTGGTAAGGAGAGGGCAGGACTAGATTCTT
>JAPMOQ010040248.1:0-25277 GCA_026543055.1 Argiope trifasciata
ATCGTCATTTTTTTGTTTGGCTGATTGTTTGTCAGCTTCATTTTTTATGGGATGATTATTATCGCCTTTTTTTTATTTGTTGGCTGATTATTTCTCAGCTCCTTTTGGGAGTAAGGTTACAGGCAGCTACAGCAACTGCACAAAATTTGCGGGTTTTTTTTTTGTTTGTCTATGGTCCTAGGTCATCAATGTTACTATTGGCGATTGCTATGACCGAACTCGCGATCCTATGTTTCGCAGCCAGATAACATGACCACAAGACTCAAGGCGATCACTCCATCTTGAGGATGTTTATCTGGCTTGAAAATCTTCCACCACACTACTCCCCCTCCTGTGAGAGGTGAGAAAAACGGTATTTTGTGGCTGTCTGGGGTGATCTTATTGACTGTTGAATTTTTAAAGCGTCTTACCCATTTTTTTTGTTTGACTGATTGTTTATCAGCTTCATTTTTAATTTTATGATTATTTATCAGCTACTTTTGGATAGGGTAGCAACTGCACGAAATTTACGGTTTTCTTTAGTTTGTTTGTTTATCGTTCTAGATCACTAATGTTGCTATTTGGCGATAGCTAGGCCAGAACTCGCGATCTTTTGGTTCATAGCCAGACAATATGGCCTCAAGACTGAAAGCTATCATTCCACCTTGAGGATGTGATCTGGCTGATAAAGCTTCCATCACACCTTTTTTTGTGAAATAACTTTATTCTTTAAAAAATTGTTTAAAAGCTGATATTGTTCTTTAAAAAAAGATGATGTAATCATAAATGAATGATATAAAAAAATTAGAATTATTTTTTATATGAAAAAACCCTTTAAAGTAGACATGAAGACTATCTTTTTTGCCGTAGGATGAAAAGAACACAAAGCTAATGATATAAAAAAGAGATATTCCCGTGATCTGCGTTTCACAATGCGGAGCTCAACAGCTCATCGCGTAACCATACAGAAAAACAAAGAATTCCTTGCGCAGTTCGCTTTACGTGTAAGAAAGAACGGAGGAAAAAAATTGTCAAAAAAGATCAAAGAAATTAAGTCTACCCATATCTGCAATTTAATTAGAATAAGTGTAAAAAGATTTCACGATTGCGTCGCCCGAAATAAAGGAAGAAGAAAGAAAAAAAGTGTTCAGCCGGAGCGTGTGAAAAGGCACTTAAAACAAAATTCAGGAGAAACTGATTTACAAATTCAATTACGAATGAGATTCTTTTCCCACCCACTTCAGAAACCTTTTAAAGTTAATACGATCAAATAATGATCTTTTGCGTACCAAAAACTCTTCAATTAAAAAACGCATTTTTGAAAAGAACTTCTACCAGCCCAGACTAATTAGTAAAAAATTAACGAAGTTTTGTGTAATTTAATTTGCATAATAAACTCTCTTTCTTTGCAGGTGCTGAGGTGGTTTTATTTTTCAACGGAATTCTCGGAGGTAAAAAAAATATTGCAGAAGAAAAATGGTTAGGTATGGTGGAAGAACTGGAACTTAATGAGCGGTGCTCGCACGCTATTTTTTTTTTCTCTAACAAATGCCGTTAGTTATGTTTATTTGAATATTAGTTGAAGAATTTACTCAGAAACAATTAATTCGAGCTCTTTTAGATTTATTCTTGGGCAACTTCAGCACAGTTAATGATATAAACATAATTATTCATTTTTCCTGCTTTCAAAAATAATACTCGCTTTAAAATATTATATATATAAATATATTCTTTTTCAAATTTAAGAAAAGAAGCTGGTTTTTAATTACGAGTAACAAGGGAAAATTGTTGCTTTGCTTTTGCTTTTTTTTTTAAAGAAAACTATTTTTGTGGCATGTGCATAATATTTTCTAAAGACAATTAGTAGGTAATTAAAAAAAACAAATAGTTTTTATTTCCGAAATATAACTTCTAGTTTTGTTTTTCATGCCCAAAACAGTGGAGAAAAAACTTTCTTTCTCATTCTCAGAAGCTCATATGCTTTTTTTTTCTCAATGATAATTCTGAATTTGAATTTCTATTTGTTTGAAAAAGAATTCCAGTCATAAGAAGTATGGTGATCCAGTCAGTATGATGATCTACGACAAATATATTTTGGTGGAAGTTTTTAAAATCACTAGAAACTTCTTACTTTTATTTAAAAGAAATATATTTTCAAATTTGCTGAAAAATTTATATCACAAACATTTCTTCCTCAAAATTTCATCAAACCCTTTTGAAACTTTCACGCCTTTCATCTTTAAAACTTATATCGGAATTATATCTGTTCAAAATTTGTTGATCAGCCAACAGATTGACTTGCGTATGTGTCTCCTTAGAAAACAAAGTAGATGAATTTAAAATAGACATTTGATGCGCAGATTTAAACAATAATTATTGATATGTTTTCTTTTTTAATATACATTATGCAGTAACTTTTAATTTTTTTAAATTAAATTTTAAAACTGATTAGTGAATCTCCAAAAATACACACACGGTTTTCTTCTCTGGAGCCACGAAGTAAAACGTGTTGTTTCTCATGGTCCTTGCCATTAGACAAGCCCATTGTGACGTAGACAGCGATTTGAGCCGATAGGATGCATCTCTTGATTTTTTCAGTGGCGCCATCTAGGAACAAGTAAAAGACTTAGCTACTTACTCGTCACAACCCCTTTTTACGGGGTAAACTTCATTCATGCATTTCATTCGTTCATCCACAGATTGTACACCTGAGCCAGAGAATGATCACCTTTGAATTAGTATTCCCAGTGATATCACTGTCAACATGGAAGAATTTGTGACCACAACAGATTTATGCGTGCGTCAGTCACCACCACGCACACACACATGGGGAATTTCCGGCAGGCGGATACGAACTCTTAACCTAACGGACACGAGTCCAAAGCCCTACCAACCAGGCTATCCTGGTCTTCTTAATTACACAAAAGCAGTATTCCCAAGAGTAGCACTCTACATACATGTATTTATTTTCTGTTATTTTTTGTTTGTACATAGCATTTATTTATATTTGTATTTGTGTATGTGTGTTGTTCTCTTCTCTCTCTCTCTCTTTATGCACTTGTTTTCAGTTTATTTTTTTTATTTGTATATTTCAGAATCTTGACATCACAAACTATAAGTCTGTTTCTGTTAATCGGCACCAGTTCCTGCATGATAGTTAGCTTAATAAGCCAAATCAACTTTCAAATCTGAACCTCAAAAAGCACATTTTCTACGGCTTCTCTTTATCCAACATTAAAATCCTTAACCATATTCCAATTAATGAATGTAAGAAGTCGAACAAAAGTCACAAGAATGGATCGAACAGGAGCGTCTCTCCCACTTCATGCTCATGACACTGTGCAAATAACCAGAGGGTTAGAGTTGCTGGGACACGAAGAATTGTTGTGTATGTTCCTGTATTGTATTTATATTCTTGATTATTTCCACTTACAATACGTTAACAAAAGTTTCAAAATATTTCAGTTTCGTTTTACTTTTTTTTTCAGAAGTGCTCTTGAATTCCCATCACTTAAACAGTTTGGTAAAATAAATATTTTCTCTGCGAAGATTTGGTCCTGTGGGGACTTAGGAGCGAAACAGAAGAAAATCGGTTTCACATAATTACAATAATGTTCAACTGTTTAATTTATCATGATTAATAATATTCAGCTGCATTTTTGTAATAACAGCACGGATATTAAAGGCATAGAAGTTACTTAAATAAACTTCAAAATTTCAAAGTTTGTTTTTGATTGAAAAACGCACAAAGTTCTTCACCAACTTCACCACAAAGTTCTTCACCC
Source organism: Argiope trifasciata (assembly GCA_026543055.1). NCBI lineage: Eukaryota > Metazoa > Arthropoda > Arachnida > Araneae > Araneidae > Argiope > Argiope trifasciata. Next base: position 3,765 of record JAPMOQ010040248.1, read on the forward strand.
AACTGGACATAGCATTTGAAATAATTCTTTATCGTGCTTCGAGAACATATGAATAATTGTAATAAACAGTTTTTAGCTGCGACTAAGTGAAACATAGGTTTCGTCTACTCCTTGAAGGATTCTAAATAAGGAGTAGTTTTTCAACAAATTGGTTCTTTTTCTACTTGAAGTTTTCATTCAATACATAGAATCCATGTTAATGATTAACACATCTGCAGGATTCAGCTGCTACAATAAGTAAGTTCAGCTGCTACTGTGTTTTTTACTTTATCCAAAGTTCATATTACATACATTCATGTCTCTAAATTAATGATAATTCAGAGTCATGAGGAAATCTAACTCTAACATACATGCATCACCCTCAAAATGACTCCACACATTTTCAAAAATCATTTACGAATTGCCGTAAGTCACCAGATGACACCTATAATTTACAATGACGATATTGTAAAAGAGTGATGTATAAGAAATACATGCAAAGAAGTAAAATTATTCGCAATCGCTTTATAAGCTTTACTGTGCAATTACCGCATAGTTATAACACAAAGAACGCACTTGGAAGATTTTTTTACTTGGTTGAATTACCGAAAGTCTGATATGTGGGCTACCCAGCTGGATGTATCCGAGGAACTTGGGATCGGCCAGAGTGTCATCTCCAGGCTTTGGCAACGATTCCAAAATAATGGTAATGGGAGTAGACTTTACAGCATACGTCGCCCCCGCGTTTCAGCGATGAATGAGAACCGGTATTTGAGGGTACTGCCAAAGGAAATAGACGGAGCACGTCAGACGTGTCTCGTCAACATTCTTCAGGCATTGGTAAGACAGTTTCAAGGCAGACCGAGTACAGACGTTTAGGGCTGATTGGTCTATAACAGAGGTTTCCAATGTGGGGCGATAACACCCCTTGTTGGCGTTTGAAGCTTTCAGGGGGACGGTAAAAGACCCAGAGAAAATTAGGGGGCGTTGATATGGCAAGAAGAGGAGTTAGAGAATTAACCAAATATAGTGTACAATAACTTGAAGCGATTCCAGGACATTTTAAGCATGGACAGACTAGACTGGGTTTTGGATCCTTTTTCCAATGTCAACACAGCAGGATCACCTCAGTTAGAAGAAGAACTAACTGAACTGACGACAAATGAGGATCTAATAAAAATTCAAGAATTTTGGCTGCAGAATTCTATTTGGCAACTGCATTCAGGATTAGGGTCGATTGTTCAACGACTTCTGATAGCATTTCCCTCTTCATATTTAGTACAACGTACTGAGACAACATTGGTAACGAAAAAGAGAAATCGGTTCCAAGTTATCGAACGCGGTGACTTACGATTGTTTTTAAGTGAAATCAAGCCTGATATTAATAGGCTCCTTAAAATGCATCACATTCAGCCTTCTTATAAGATAAGTTAGAAATTTGAAGTTTTTAAATTTTAATAAAAGTACTTTTTAATATAATTAAGTATGTGTTTTGATGGGTCTCTGAAACTGTCAATTTATTTATTTAGAAAGCAATAGTTTATTATGAATTAATTCGTATCATCAAAATCCCTGCCTGTCCTTATGACAGGTGAGCTAAAATTTTTATACCTCTTTTTTTAAATAAAGAAGAAATTCAGTAGCGTTTCACTTCCAACAATATTCTATCTATTAGCATTTTTTTAATTCTTGTTTTCACCATGTAAGATAGGGGAGAAGGGGGGAGATATTGAAATATTCATTAGAAAAAGGTGGCGCCAGTTCAAAAAAGGTTGAGAACCTCTGGTCTATACTCCCGTAGGTTTGTAAGATGTATTATACACTTCCTGCCACTCACTGTAGCCTGCGGTTAGCCTTAAGTAGAGAGTATGCATTATGGACACCACAACAGTGGGCTTTAGAGATGTTTTCCGGCGAGTCCAGGTTTAGCTTGCAGTCTGATTCTCCCCGGACTTTTACATGGAGAACGCCAGGTACTCTAAGAGAACAATAAATAGGCTTTAGAAATAATTCACATTTGTTTTGCATATTACTCTTTCTTTTTCTGAACTTGCATCATCCTTAATTTATGGACATCTTATAGCTGTTAGACTTAAGTCTTACTTACGACTGTTAGTCTATAAATAAGGCTATGCTTTAGATTATGGAATGTTACTACCAGCTATTTTCTAAAAAAAATGAGTCCTGTCTTATCTGTGAACTGTTATGTTTATTCAAAACTCGACTGTATGTATTCAGTATGGGACTGGCTTGCTGAAATGCAATATTTCAATTCTACAAATAACCTACGGGATGGGCAAGAACTTGGAATTCCAGATGCCCACAACCATTATGAATTCGAAACACTTCCTGCAGAGACATTCCAGGAACTAATGGATAATTTTCTTCAAAAAGGGGCCACAGTAAATCATTCTTATTAATTGATTCATTTGAGGAATAATAAATATATAAGTATGCACGAATGCTTTCAATCACATGGAGTACATTATTGAACAAGTTGCATCGCTAATAATCTGTATCTATCAATTTTAAAGTTGTTTTATTTTCATCCTCATTTTTGAAATTTGTTCTTTTTGTTAGATATAGATTTTCAGATCTTTTTTGAGACTGATATATTTGCTGTGCCAAAAGAATATTTTTTTTGCGAATGCACCCTGCATTGGAAAATGTTTTTCTCTTTTCTAATTGCTCCTGAAGCGGAAGAATGTTCTCCCTTATTAACGGTTTCACGCTAATTAATCTCTTCTTCTTACACCATAACTCCTGCCATGGAACTGATATATGTATAGCAATCCTTTAATTGCAGTCCTACCTATAATACCTGGATGTGTAAAATTCCTCTCTGACGAGACATGACACGAAGTAGCCTTGAGAGGGATTTGAAAAAGCGGCATCTTTGACTTCAAACCATTTGAAAGGAGTGAAAGCAGAGTTCCGATTTCTTCTCTCTAAATCCAATGATAATAATAAAACAAAAGTGAAATCAACCATCGCTAATTTCAAGTTATCATATGAGAACATGATTATTTAATAATGGTATTTTTGGCTTTAAGTAATTTAAGTCAATCACGAGACTTCTCTAATGGTCTCTATCCCCTCCCCCTCTATATGTATATATACACAAAGATAATTTTTTGAAACTTTAATTTTCAATATTCTGGATGGCAAACAAAGTTTTGGACCTCGAATGATTTTGAGATGAAAAAAATCGATCGGTTTTCTAAATATCAACGCATGCGCAGTTTAACCAGTTTAAACTGGTTAATAACTTATATAGTTTGAGATAATTCATAAGAATTCAGAAAATGCGTAGTTTTGAAATCCAGTTTTAACTTTAATTAGCGATAAATCGCCAAATGTTCTGTAATATTTTCTAATAATTCTATTTTAATTAGTTGAAATGATTTCTGAACCAACAATCTTTATCGATTGAGCAAATAATATTTTAACTTGTTTGGTTTATTTTGAAAAACCATCAATAACTTTATGTTTAAATAGCAATAACACTGCAATTTCCAAGGGAAAAACTAGGACAGTAGCCGGTAGATATTTCAAAGTCTATACTGTAAAAGCTGACTCCAAAATAAAACTACATCAGCAGACGATAGATATTTCAAAAGCTATACCGTGAAAGCCGAACTCTAAAAAAACTAAATTAGCAGACGATAGATATTTCAAAAGCTATACCGTGAATGGCAACCCCAAAGAAAAAAAAGGAGGATAAATCGCCAATTTCTTGCATACGGATTCTGTGTCTTTATCAATTTGTTACCTTCCTATTTTGAGGCTCCGAAACCTGAAGGGAAAACAAATAATCTCTCACATGATAATAATAAAATGGTAGAATGCATCCTCTCCTCAACTGTCGCTTGCACAAACACTTTATAACTGCATCATTATAATGTAAGCCACATGGATATCTTCTTTCATATTCATCCCTTGACCTGAGAATTTACTTAACTTTTTAATTAGATGATGTATTCTGTTCGAGACACTTAATATTATTTAAATTCCTGTAATAATATAAGTACATTTGAGATACCGAAGCGTTTTTAAGTGATGTCTTAACATTTAGAATTACTGAAAACGTTAACTTAATAGCAGATTTAAAACTAAAACTTAAAAAAAAAAAAATTTGATGCATATGTCAGATCCGCGATTGAACGTGAAAGAGTTCACTGGATCCCAAATGGCATGCAGATCCATAAAGTTGCTCACATTGTCACATGACATATATATTTTTTTATTTAAGTGTTGCGTTTCACATAATCGTGCTTATCTACTCGCAAATATACAAATCCTCAGATAATCAACATTTTGCGGGATGGGATCGATAATTCAAATGATAAGCTAATGTGCTTCATTTCAGCCATCTAACTATTTTAATTTTAAATATTATGAGGACATGGACAGAAGAACAGACGGATTTCCCATAAACGGATAAAGTCTGAAATTTAGCGAGAATACCTGTATTTTTGAGGGACCGCGGTGGCCTGGTGATAAGATCTCAACTTCGGAACCGGAGGGTTTCAAGTTTGAGGCCCGATTCCACCAAAGAACCGCCATCTAAGAGGGTCCGGGGAAGGCTAAATCTTTCGGGACCAAACGTCCTCCTGTTGGTGTGGTGTGGAGAGGGGGTTTTGCCAACTCAGATGCCGTCCTCGTCATCTGACCGCGTTCAAAATGACGCCGCCCTAGCGTTGCTTCAAAACAGGACGTTAATATAACTAAACTAAACCTTGTATTTTTGATTGAACGATTGACATTGCGCTCATAAATTAGTAAGCATCTTTCAAAAATGTAAATTTTCCATAGGGAAAATTTGAAATGTAAAAATTCGAGAAATCGTTGTATTTTATTATTTTTTTAATGTTTAAGCTTCGCCTTTCTATTTGTGAAAATACCGTTGTTCTAGCATAGGGGTAACGTGTCTTCCCCGTGATCTGGGCTTCCTAGTTCGGGTATGGTTGTTCTTCTGTGTTCTATCTGGGATGTATGTGATTGTGCCCCCCCCCCCTTAATAAAAAGGGGTCGTGCAAGCGAATGGGAAGCATGAAGAAGCTAAGTTGTACTCTTGGCCACAGTTGGAGATACTGAAAAAACAAGGAACGCTCGTTTAGGTTTAAATCGCTGTCAACTTTAAGTCGGTGGGCTTGTAAATTGCCACGTTTAACATCAACAACAACTTGTGAAAATTAAAAAAAAAAATCATTGAAATTTTGGATCATCGTATTAAAGCTTGAGCATAAATCTAATTACATGAATTTATTCCTTCTTTTCTTAATGATTACCTTTTGGAAAAAGAAAGTTGGGGCATTGAATTTTTTCAACAGTTAATGTACAGGTTATTATGATAATATCTTCTATTTTAAGACAAATGTGACATTAATCCTCCAAACGTCAGCGCTTAGCTTTTAATTGGAGTTACTAAAGTCTTTTCCCGAATTACTTTTCTTCTATATAAATAGAAATGAATGTTTGTCTGTATGTCTCTCATGCACTGCCGTACCTCTCATTTGATTGAGATAAAGCTTCGAATACTTATTACTTGCAGTTATGGGAGGGTTAAAGGCATGCTAAAATTATCTAATATAAAAAAATATTTAAGATTTGATGGTATAGATATATTTTCTGAATTAATTATATTATTAAAGATTTCATGGTACAAATATATTTTCTATGTTTAATCCATTTTGAAAGTAAATATTTTAATCCCATTTTTTAAAATTAAGTTTGAGAATTCTGAACGAATATTAAACGAATCACGAGATACAAAAAATAGTTTCTTTCATTACCATTCTGAAAGAACATCAAGTTTCACAATTCTACAAGATTACACAAATCTTAAAAATGAATATTTGTTTGTCGAATCGAATAATAAAAATAGAATGAACACTATTTATACTTCGCCTTTATATATCCTTCCATTTCAATGAATGTGTTTAATGTCGTCAAGGAAATAAATAAACTTCTTCCTATCATTGTTAATCAAACAAGATAACTATTTCAAATTCCAAACAATGTTTTCAAGATTATTTCTTCTGCGGCAGCAACGCGCCGGGCACCAGCTAGTTCTTTATAAAATATGGCGTATGCTTGTGACATCAATCAACCGCTCTTAACGTGATTCAGAGAAGGAGAGATCCATATTTCAGAAAAGCTTTTAATAATTCTCAAATCACGATGGCGCTGTTCACATATAAAAAGTGCAAAAGTTAACAAATGCTTTAGTTTTCATTTTCTTGAATACGATGAGAAAGAGTATCGCTCCGTATAAGTGAGTATTACCTGAAATTACTAGACAAATGTCTGAGGAAACAATTCATAGCATTCCCTCTTCGACTCTGAAAATGTACTCTGATGGAGGTAAAGTAGATGGTGGCGTTTCTGGCAGTGGCGTGCACATTGAGACTCCTAAAGGAGCTACTGACACTTGAATAGAAATCCTGACAGCTGTTCTATATTCAGGTCTGAATTTTTTGAAATTTTCAAGGGACACGTCCTCTGACATTGTCATCTGGACTATATGGATTTTAATGGAGAGTCGTGCCTCTGTACAGCACCTTTCCCACTGGACGAAAGCGGGGGACAGGATGAGCATGAATTCCTTGTTTCTTAACGCCAAGCTCTCGGAAGAGCATTCTACACATTTTAAGTGGGTCTACGTTGGTTTCGAACAGTGTTTCCCGATCTTTTTTGCGCCCACCTAAGCATTTCTAAAGTTCTTATGCTGCCCCTATGTAACATATATATATAATTTTTAATATTAAAAAATTGAATTGTTCAATTAAAAAACTTAAAAGATAGGTTTTAGGAAGAAATCATTAGGAGTTTGTTCATGAAACACAGTAAGTAAATTTTCAAAACATATAATGAAAAACTAAAATTCAAATTCGAAGTGATTTTAATAAAGATTTTTTTATAATAATTCAATATTTTAATTTAGTATGATCCTTGCGCTTGCTGTTTGCTGCACAGAGATGTTATGTTAGGTGCCAATTTGTTTAGCTTCAGTCTCAAGTCTCAAGTGCCCGCCGTCTCGTTACCTTCTAAACTTTAGATGGTAGTGAGACGACTACGTTCAGTGGTGGCGGGGTGGTCGGCTGTATGCAAGAAGTAGAAGGTAGTGAGATGGCGGGCAATTCAGCCAAGGCAGCATCAGCTGACATATTTCATGATGACGAAGTACTTACTTATTTTGAAATATCCTCTACCAAAAAGATGGAGTCGAGTGCCTCTGTGGAGAGTCCCACCTGCCCAGGTACTCGGGTAAGAGTCCTGGTTGCTGTCACCGTCTGGGTATCTCCAGAGAACAGCACGCGGCTCTCTCTCGCTTTTCGAGTGGATAGACCTAACCCCCCACTTTCTAACACGATCGGAAGATCTTCGCTGAATGCACTTGGATCAAACATACCCCAATCATATTCTTAAATATTTACATCTAACTATTTTCGAGATGTTAAGAGACGCGCTATTTTTTGGGATTTATTTAGAGATCTTTGGTTTCATGGAGGTGGTATACCGTAGTTATACCACCTGGGATTAGAAACAAAAGTATCGCAATAATAAAAAATATATAAATATTGAGATGTCGATGCATTTCACTTTTCAGATGTTATAAAAAAGAAACCATCTTTAGAATACGCCTTCATATGATCTGAAATATGCAATAAGTTCATGATATGAAATGTGAAACGTGAAAGTTTGCCTTTGGATCGTTGTACAGATAAGATCACTATGCCAAATTCATTTCTATAAAACATTTGTAAAATAAAATGGGTGACTGATAAATGCGGTTCATTAGATTTTTTTAAAGCCCCATGTGATTTTAACCAGAGAAAAAAGATTTATATTTAACAATCAATAATTGATACATCGCCCCTTGCTTGTTGGCAATGACACTTCTTTTTAGATATTTTTAACAGAAATAAAATTTAAGCAAAGTATTCTAATGTACAAAAATTTGGTGCCTTCTAAAATATTGATAGCTTGCTTTGAATTAAAATTAAAATACCATTTGAACCAGACGATTTAAAAAAACTATCGATAGCTAATTTTCTTTACAAATGATTAATATTTATTACATCGGTAAGGTAAATTTAGTTCACAAACGTTGGAGGAAAGAAAGGGTGTCTACAAAAGCCTATTAAAATAAAAGAAAAATGAAAAACCCGTTCAAAGAACTAAAAACATAAAACTTTTATCAATTATGAATTAGTTGAATCAATTTTGTGATTTGAAAGTATTTTTTTCCATGTCTCGTGCAGAAGTGAAAAGATCGACTCAGTTGTTTAGAAGGAATTTTGCGAGCAGATTTTTTAATTCTCAGGTCAATTAAATGTTTTAACAAAAAATTCAATAATTCTTAGGCTGGTTTAAAATAAGTAGAACAATGTATTGTTATGCTTTCACAAAGGACATTTATAACACTATATTTTGATTATTTTTATAATTAAAAACTTTTTATTTGATTTAATAATTTTCAAATTAAAAAATTATTAAAAGATCAGTTAAGATAAATTTTTTATCGTTCCCCAAATACCTCTCAAATCGCATTATGTATAAAGAGTTACGTACGTGTTGTGCTATGTTTTGTAACAGGAAACATAGTCCTAGGAAATCAATTATAGTTTTATTAGACCATATGATTTGGAAGTGAAGCTTAACTATAAAAACCTGCTTCAATTTACAACTACTTCTTTCCAAATTCAAAAATATTCAGTTTGATAGATTTCCCTGATGACTTTTCACTATAATTATATATATGAGATAAACTTTCAGATTAAGTTTAACTGCTCAGTTTTGACAAAGAGATTCGAATATCATAGGGTTTTAAATAAGGAGAAACAATATTAAAGAATTATATATATATATATGTGTGTGTGTGTGTGTGTGTGTATACACTGATGGGAAAAAAAATGCCAAACCTTGGAAGGAGCTGTGCTAGATAAACGAAATTCGGTAGGCGTGTTTATACATCTGAAAGATGACGTCGCTTCAAATTTCGAGCTACGCGCGTAAGTGTGGCGCTAGTAGCGGCACTATGAACATGCAAATGAGCGCTGTAAGGTTCGTGATCGTTATTTACAGTTGAGATTTGACGTATTGGGTTAATGTTAATCAAGAATGCCTCTGAGAAGACGAAGAAGCCATTATCAACAGCTCACTGAGTTTGAACGAGGTCGTATTGAAGGGCTGCGAGAAGGTGGGTTTTCTTTCCGCGATATTGCTGAAAGACTTGGCAGGAATGTATCCACTGTGCATGAGTATTGGCGGCAGTAGTCAAGGGAAGGTACTGCCTCAAGAAGACCAGGTTCCGGGCGGCCACGTGGTACTACTGAGAGGGAAGACCGTCGTATACGGCGTATGGCTGTGGCTAATCGTACTGCGTCTGCAGCTGAAATTCGAGCTGCAGTTGGCCCCACAGTGACACAACGAACTGTAACAAATCGGTTACTTCAAGGACAGCTCCGAGCCAGATGCCCTGTACAGTGCATTCCACTGACTCCAAACCACTGCCGTTTGCGACGTGAGTGGTGTCAAGCTAGAGCTCATTGGAGGGCGGAGTGGAGATCTGTTGTGTTTTCTGATAAAAACCGGTTCTGCCTTGGTCGCAGTGACAGCCGTTTGTTGGTTAGAAGGAGGCCAGGTGAACGCCTGCTAGTGACCTGTCTGCGGCCTAGACACACAGGGCTTACTACTGGATTTATGATTTGGGGAGCAATTTCGTGTGACAGCAGGAGCACTTTCGTGGTTATCCCACGCACTCTGACTGCAAATTTGTACGTCACTCTATTGATACAACATGTTGTGCTGCCATTCATGAACAGCATTCAAGGGGGTGTTTTCCAACAGGATAACGCACGCCCTCATACCGCTGTTGTAACCCAACATGCTCTACAGAGTGACGACATGTTGCCTAGGCCTGCTAGATCACCAGATCTTTCTCCAATCGAGCACGTATGGGACATCATTGGACGACAACTCCAGCGTCATCCACAACCAGCATTAACCGTCCCTGCATTGATAGCCCAAGTGCAACAGGTTTGGTACTCCATCCCACAAACTGCATGCATGCTTGCATTCAAAATTCTGGCGGTTACACCGGTTACTAATGTACCAACATTTCACATTTGAAATGGCTCTACTTGTGATTTTGAAACTTTAATCAATTAAATATGTTACCTAGACAAATGTATTCCTAACATTTCATTACCGTACAATAATTTTTTCTTGGTGTTGGGATTTTTTTTCCATCAGTGTATATATATATAGATAGATATAGATATTTATATATGTATATATTTCATCTTATAAAAATTTTCAGTCTTTAATGGAATAATTTTCATCCATCCACTCCACAGTTGAAATACATTTTTGAAAAAATTTGTAGTGGATATTTGATGTTAATGCAGTTTTTTCAAATATTAATTCATTAATTAAATTAATTTTAACACTTTAGAGATTTATCAGTTTGTAATGAAAACTGAAATCCGCAGGCTTTAGCTCAATCGGTAAAATCCGAGCATTTCAGTACTTTTTTTCACGTGAAGTTGAAGAGAACGAGTTCAATTCTTGCGAAAACCAATCACTTCTCTACACCTTAAATTGAAATAAAAAAGCAGCTGAAATAAAATTTTCTTTGCTGACCTAAGTGAGAATTGAATTAAAATTCTTTTTTATATATTACTTGTTGATCAAACAAGTGCTTCAAATAAGACAAGTTTTCCTACAAGCTCCCCCAAAACCTTTTTGAAAATTAATTCCACCAGTTTTAAATTGAGCTTGGAAACAAAAATTCTTCATCGGGTTGTAGGCGTGTGACACACACCCTCCAGTCATCTTAACACCTAATCCCCTCCACTTCTTGAACAATTTCGTTTTCCGGTGAAATCGAAATTCGACAGAAAAGACAGGATCCACGCTGAAGGGACGGCCCCTTGATTCCATTACCTCCTCGATTGAAAGAATGATCGGCCGTTAGCTCCTTTCTGCGCGCCACCCTCATCGAGGCTCTAATTATGAAAAGAAGTGTTTGCGGAAACGTCCGACACGGACGTTTAATAAATTTTTGCCTGCCGTAAAGTACTCGGGAAGGATGTGTCAAGCCACTGATAACGCTCATCTTGGGCACCTCCCCCACCCCCGCCTCGTCTTCCGCTCGAGCTTGTTGACAGTGACGGAGTTGCTAATAGAGCTCGCATTTAAATCGAATCCCCGGTGAGGGGTGCACTGGCATGAGTCAGGCTGGAAATTCTAGCCCGCTCACATTTCCGAGGCAGCCTCGAATCGATTCCATTCACGATCACCAGTCGGCGTCCTGGGTTAGCGGTAGCGTGTCTTCCCCGTGATCTGGGCTTCGCGGGTTAGAGTCGCGGTTCGGGCAGGGTTGCTTCATCTGCGAGATGTGTGAATGTGCCCCCCCCCCTCCTGTAAAAATGTGTGCAAGCGATTTTGAAGCATGAAAGTAGCTAAGTCTTACTCCTGACCCTAGTCGGCGCTGCTGAAAAAAAAAAACAACGGGGGTTCATTTTGGCTTCAGTCGCTGAACGATTTCGGTCGGTAGGCTTGTAAAGTGCCATGCGTAACAGCTACAGCAACGATAACCATATTGACAAAATGTCAGAACTTTCAAGTGTACGCACACACTTGACACACCGAAAATTGTTCAAGATATCGGTTTTTTCTATTGCTTCAAAATGTTCTCTGATCCTTTAGTTTTCAAGTTTAGTTTATATATATGTATATATAAACATCCCGTTTTAAAGCAATACCAGGGCTATTTTGGGATGGACCTCGTCATTTTGAACCACTGTCAGATGACGGGGACGACACCTGAACTGGCACCACCCCCTCTCCAAACTTGCATATCCCACCAGCAGAAGGACATTTGGACTCCATGAATTTAACGTGCATCAGACCTGCTTACACGAATGTTCTTCAATAGAATCGGGCCTCGAATTTAAATCCCTTTCGGTTTCGAACCGAGAACTTGCTACCAGGCCACCGCGGCATCTTTAGCTTTCAAACGATACCAAGTTGGTGTCAATATTCAGAATATTCACAGAGTTATAAAGATTTTTCTTGGAGCACTCTCACTAAAAACTCTACTTTTGGTTGTTTTAAAACTTATTTCACGAAGAGGGATATATTTTCACTACGTTACTTCATTCAACCTCAAACCCTTCGGCTCCGAAGCCGAGATCTTACCACCAGGCCACGGTGGCCTCTGATGCTCTTTAGAATAGATCTATTGACTTGATTTCTCTCTTCTTCGTAATTCCTATGCTAAATCCATGCGGACTGGACGGGTCTACAATCGCTGCACAGGCCGGGGTAGCCTGATTGGTAGCACATTGGATTCGCATCTCTTGGGTTGTGAGTTCGAACCCACCTGGTGTAGTGGTGGTGATGGCTGGTGCACGAATAAATACGTTGTGGTCATAAAGTCCTCCATGTCGATAGTAATTCCACTGGTTTACTGGTTCAGAGGTGATCGTCCTCTGATTCAGATCTAAATGACGATCTGTGGATGGCTGAATGAATAAAGTTCGCCTCGTAAAACGGGTTTATGGTACCTGAATAGTTTAATCGTTTTCTTGCCTCCAGTTGGCGTAGCTGAAAACCGAAAAATGTAAAACTTTCTGTTTAAAATTGCTGCCTTTTACTTGCTTGTTACAGGTGTCATCTGAAATTACAACGACAACACAATTGTTGCGTCAGAATCCAGCCCTTTGAGAAATAATCCTGGGTTACAATTATGCCTGGTCGCTCATACGAACTCTATTCTAAATATAAAAATAGTACATCATAAAAAAATAATGATAGGTAAATCTTAATTTAAGTGATTTATAGTTGCAAGCTCTTGGTCCTGCAACTATAAATCATCTAAATTAAAATCTTCAGATAATCTCCTTGATATCTTCATATAATAGAATCTTCATATAACTTGACAATGGTTAAATGCGATTAGGATCTTACTCATTTAATTTGCCAAACGCATGAAGCAACAGTCAAAGATAGAGCATTCAAAAGGCCGTTTAGAAGATAAAAACCTTAATAAACACCATTTCGTTTTTGCTATTATTATATATAACCTGGTCAAAAATACAGACATTTTGGAAAAGTCTTAGTTACCAAAAGGGTTGTAAAAATCTGTCGATTACTTTATCTGAGAAACTACTAAGCAATGTTTAGATTAGTTCAGGGCCGCGGTGGCCTAGTGGTAATGCCTCGGCTTCGGAACCAAAGGGTTTCAGGTTCGAGGCTGAATTCCACCGAATAACCGTCGTGCGAGGAGGTCTCTTGCCTGTTAAATCTGTCAGGCCAAACGTCCTCCCGCTGGTGTGGAGAGGGCGGTGCCAGCTCAGGTGTCATCTTCGTCATCTGAATCTAGTTCGAAATGACGAGGCCCGTCCCAAAACAGGACGTTTGAAACAGGACGTTAATATAACTAAACTAAACTAAGCAAACTTAGATTAGCTTAGTTATATTAACGCCCCATTATGAAGCAACACTAATGACTAATTTGAGACATACCTCATCATTTTGAATCGCGGTAAGATGATGAGGATGTCACCTGAGCTGGCACCCCCTCACCAAAATCCCCACCACACCAAAGGGAGGACATTTGGCCCGACTGATTTAACGTGTACCAAACCCACTTACACGGTGGTTCACGGTGGAATCAGTCAAACCTGCAGCCCTCCGGTTTCGAAGCCGAGATCTTACAATCAGTTCACTGCTGCTTCTAACTAGAAAACCAAATACTATGTCTTTAAATATAAATTTTGTACCCAGTGCGTTTTATTAAATTCCTTTCGCATATTTTTAAAATAAATACTTTCGCATATTTTACTTTAAAACTGCAAACAATATGTTTTGCACTGGCATCTTGAAATAATTATACAAGGTGCACCTCAAAACTTCAATGAATGCATGAATATTTCAAAAGCAATGTGAGTCAAAACTCATGCGCAGGGGTAGGGCGTGAGTATGGAAAGACATAGGAAAGAACGATAATTCGCAAGAAATTGGCACAAATTAATCTGCCAAGGTAGACGAACAGCATATGAGCAAAAATTCACATCAAATTAAATGGAGCAACCAATTAATATGAAGTTTTTTTACAAATTGGGGGAAAAGTATAATGCTAACCATCCAGTGTGTTCGCCCACAGTTGTGCAGAACTGGTAAGTGTAGTCGGTTGCACGACAATGCCCACCCACACGCTGCGATGCATGTACGCATCCTCTTGACCAAACGTCCTGCAGCTGTCCCCCCCATACGCTTACTTACTGACCGCTTACTCACTCCATGGACCCATGGCGTCCTGAATGGCGTAGATTTTGAAGACAATATCTGTGCTTCACTCCATTCCAAAAAAAGCCTTCGCTTACTCATTCCAACAGCTTTATCAATTATGTTAGAAACATATTGCAATCATTGGACGTTACTTTGAAGGAGAATAAAGATATTTTATTTCTATGATTTGTTTCATATTCCGTTTCATCGTACTTTTTAGACTCATCTTCTATAATACGTTAAAGGGCTTCTATAAAGATAATATACTGGGGGAAACAATTAAAGGGGGAACAGTTTTTTTTCAAAAAAAAGAGCAAAATAATTCATTTCTACATGCAAATAAGGTGTCAGTGATGGCTAATCTTTTCGTGGACAAACCCTGCCGCATGGCAGGACGTAGTAAGGCAGTGGATAGAAATAACGCCTTTGGTAGACAGAATTCATTTGCTCGCCTAAGCTTGTAGAGTATGGACGTTTTAAAGCCTCATAACATATCCCAATCCTTGTTTTTTTTATTGCTTTGCTTACCCATCGCTTTTATTGCTAGTCGTCATCTTCTGAACGAGGCCGCAAGGTGGTGGATAGTTGAAAAACCCGAAGCGGGCCAATCACAGGCTATTTGTTGTCTACTCAGGGTTACGAGAATTATGGTGTCTACTATGTAGACGCAGTTCACAGAGACAGGGATAGTTGTCCGTTAACCTGGTCAAGGTCAGAAAAGGGCAACAACGGCTAAAGACCATTATTTGAGACTTCTGGCCAAAAGGGACAGGTCCACCACAGTGACACAACTGTCGCATAACGTTTATAATCCAACAGGGACATTCATTTCATGGATAACAATCCCGCTCAGACTTAATGCAGGTGGCCTGCATGCCAAACACCCCGTAGTCTGTGAACCATAAAAAAACCGTCTAGCACTTTTGCAGAGAACACCTGTCTTGGACAGAGGATGATTGGGGGTTGGTTCTTTTCAGCGACGAGTTGCGATTCATTCTGGGCCACAACTCCAGGCGTATTCTCATCTGAAGAGAACCCGGGAGTCGATGCATTCTTTCTAACGTTGTTGAAAAGGACAATTATGGTAGACCTGGTCCGATGGTCTGAGCAGACATTATGGTAGGCGGGCGTACCGGCCTTCATGTGTTTGACATAGGTACTTTAACAGGTCAGCGGTATAGTGGTGAGATTCTTGCACCTTATGTGAGACTTTTCTGCGGAGCATGTGGACCAAATTTCTTGTTTATGGACTATAATGCCCATCCACATAGAGCTCAGTTGCTGAATGAATATTTTGAAAAGGGAGAGTGGCTTTCGTTGTACCCTGACCTTAATCTCATTGAACAGGTATGGGTACCCTGGGTAGATCAATGTTAGCTCGAAACTATCTCTAACGACTATTCATGAGCTCAAGGGTGTCTTGGTACAAGAGTAGGTGCAGTTGCCACAGGGTTTGATAAGGACCCTTGTAAATAGCATGAAACGCCTATGTGAAAGCTGTATAGCTGTTAGAAGCGACCATACACCCTATTAAACATGCTTTTCTCTGACTCACAAGGTTTCGGTCAATTACTGAGCTTCAATAAGTGTCCAGTTTTAATATTTAAGGTCCAAGTTGGGACCACTTTGTTTCCAATATTCTATGTCTTATAACAGATTATATTTTGGCCAAGGTTGGTTTCATTTGTTTTGTTAGTTTTTTTTAAGTGCAAAAAAACCGTTTGACCCATTAATTGTATATTAGCACTTCGCTTTGAGGATCTCTACAGTTTGATGTATCAAACTGAATGAATGAACTTGAATGTGAATGATTTTTAAAACTTATTCTTATTCTTTATTTATGTATTTAACATTAAAAATATTTAATACCTTCATTTGATATATGTTAAAATAAATTCCTACTATGGTTTCAGCTTCATGGAATGTGTTGGTAGTTATATTAGGCTTTATTACAATAAGGATCTCTAAATACTTGTAAATAGAAAAGGAAACACTCATAAATAAAAAATAATTGGGAGTGAATAACATTTGATTTTTTAAACCAATTTTTTTTGTAAAGAATAAACAAGAAATTTAACACATGTATCCCTAAATTTCAGGGATCTGTTTTCTTACTACGATGTAGTTTAACTTAGCATAATAACCTCTAATTGAATATCGCTGTTCATTCCTATGCATCATGATGAAAAAATATATTTTTTGTTATCTAGATTTTAAACACACAAAAAAACTCGTTCTTTGTGCAATTTTTTAAAGAAAGGAATTCATGCTGAAACAATGATTTAGAACGTAAATGGAAAATTTTTCGTTTCATTTTGTATTATATTTGAAATCATTCTAATACAGAGATTGAGGAAAAACGCTTTGGGATTTTAAAAATGTACTCTTACTTGTGTACTAAAGGATAGAATTTTCATATTTATGGATCATAAGAACTCCCTAACAGGATATTTTTTCCCTCTAAGTTTCTTCTAGATTGGAGTAGGAACCCACAATACAATTAAACCAACCGATTGATTGATAACAAAGCGAGAAAATATATTAAACTTGAGAATTACGTCAGAGAATTCACGAGCCAACACATTTCAAAATAGCATATAAGGAAGTGAGCGGAAAACTAATGTAACTCTTTAAATTAATATTGGGTTTTCTATTCATTTTTCACTTGAGCAATGTATCCGGAAGTCGTCAACGCGTAATGAACCTTTAACGCCAACGGGAAGATTTTTTTAAATAAGTTTATTTATTTTAATAATGAACAAAATTACTCTCAGGACACTTCCTTGAGGAACGCCTTCGTCCTGAGGGAAACTGTCAGATAGAATATTGACCAATCGAACTTGAAAATTTCTTGTCCTTAAAAAGTTTTCGATAAATAATGGTAAGTTCCCACCGACACCAATTATAGATATATGTCCCGCAATATACCATATCTCCATGTTCTAACGCAAGCCTTTTCCATATCAAACATGATCCAAACTAAATGTTTCTTGATTACAAAAGCCTCTCTAACTGAAGTTTCCAGCTGTGAAATGTTGTCTTAGGTGCTCCTGCCTCTAAGGAAACCGCTCTGAAAAGGAAATAACCAGTTCTTTCTTTCTAGAATATATAAGAGCCAAAGTTGCACAAAATTCCTTCCAATTATTCTACACTCAGCGTGCAGTGATGATTTTCAAGTCACCCCAGCTGAACCTCTTGTATGGTGAAAATATAAAATTACCATGTGATTTTCTTCAGAATTTAAGAAAATTGCATTCGGTTTATTCAAAGTTTAAAAAACACCGCAGAAAACTTAAGACCTCTTCCCTTTCATTATCATTAAAACCAAAAAACATTTATTTTCAAGGACTTAAGAACTTTTTCACGCATGTTTGTTTATACTAACACTTTTCGTCGTAGTTTGCCACAACTTTATTACGGATCATACAAAGTTGAAAGGATAGCAGATAAATTATTCACTTTAAAAACAAATAAAAAAGAAGTCAATGTTTCTGTGGACCCTATATTTCTGGCAGTTCGACAGAACTTGATTTGATTTCCAAAATGAATGTCATCAACTGCTAAAAACGAATTCAGTAGCTATAGCACATACTGCAAATTCAGAAACTCCTACGACTAAGCAAGTCACCAGCGGCAAAAGAATGAGATTTGTTGCTCCAAAACTTGCGGTGCCCTGGTGGTAAAGTCTCATGCTTTGGAAAATCAGGGTTGCAAGTTCCATGCCCGATTCCACCAAAGAACCGCAGTGTAAGTATGTCTGGTGCACGTTAAACCCGCCTGGGCCAAACGTCCTCCCTCTGGTGTGGTGTGGAGGCGCCAACTCATGTGTCGTCCTCAAAATGACGAGGTCCGTCCCAGAATAGCCCTAGTGTTGCTTCAAAACCAGACATTAGTATAATTAAACTAAACTAAACTAAGCTCCAAAACTTGTGACAAGATCTGGATGCCTAGTCGAAATTCCATCTGCTTCCACAAGTGACGTTTCTTCAACGTTCGAGTAGCTCTCTAGAGGGATACTGTAGTGCAACGAAAAAGCAAAAATAAACTGACGCGCAACATAAACAATTTGTTATTGAACTTATAAGTTGTGTGAGAACTCCATTCTGCTTTGCTGATGAATGTGCGTTCGAAAGATTTAGTACACGCATTAGCTTTACCTCTGTTAATCTGCATTGTTATATTTAAATGTAAAAAAATGCAAATCAATTGTAAATATTAAATGTTTGCGTTGTCTTACTTCGGACTGAATTATTTTAACAAGAACACACTTAAATGTATGACAGTACGACTTCCGTATTTGGAAGAATGCTGCAAAATAAAAGCATTTGTGGAGAAATGGGTACGTTTTGCCATTATTTAATGAAATATATAGAGGTCTCAGAGTGAAGTAAAAACCTGAAGATTGTAAGTAATGATTTGAGTACAGTGCTGGTGGTACCGGGTTATCTCAACATCCTAAAGGATATCTTGTAGTACATGATTGATAGTTTCATTCCAACTGTTTAAGAATGTGAGATGGGGAGAAAGACAGCTATTTACTACCCTGAAAGATTAGACATTAGTTTGACGGATCGGTGCATGTAAGGTTATGCAGTACTTATTCAGCAGTCTACCACAACAAATCCTGTCGATACTGCTGCGTTCAGTGGTACCGGGGAGTTCTTTTGTATACAAGAAGAAGAAGAAGCACGACTTCAGTTTCGCTTTAGTCATCACACCATCTTTATAAAGCCTGTTTTAAATAAAAGTAATGCAACTATCATTTTCATTCTACTGGTTTGTTTGGTTTTAGTTTAGTTTAGTTTAATTATATTAACGTCCTGTTTAAAGCAGCACGAGGGCTATTTTGGGAGGGACCTCGTCATTTTGGACCAAGGTCAGATGACGAGGACGACACCTGAACTGGCATCCCCTTTTTCTTTTCTCATTCTTTTGAAATTCAAGGTGATGTGCTATCATCATTAAATTTATACGATTTCTTTTTAAATCTTAATTAAACTACAACTTCGCTTTCTAGTTTTCAGCTCTTCTGTTGCCAGCTAATTAGAAAAATAATCGTTTCAATTTTCTTTAAAGTGAGACATCAATTGTCTCAATGAGTCCCAGAGAAATGTATCTTGACCGTCTTCGAAGTAAAATGCAAAAATCACGCATTTTACTCATTCATGTTTGGAGTTTGAAGATGTAAGAAAGGCGGAATGCAGTTTTTTTATCATGCAACTAATTACGTCTAGACGGTCGCAAATGAATTTTTAACACAGCTCGCAAAATGTCGTAAAAACATAGGAAAGTTTTAACATGATAAAAATGCAAAAAGTAGAAACACATAGAACGAGCTTTTAAGATTTCAAGGTTTTCGTGCGTGTGGAATAAAGAATTTATGAAATAATTTTGAGCTATCTGGAATTTTGTGGTTTTCATTGATCTGTACAAATTTTCCCTGGAGCAAGGAATAATTTCAGTTGTAGAGTTAATGAAATTTAAGGCAATACTTCAACTGTAAGATAAAAGCTTAATGTAGATGACCACATTGAAAAGTGATATTTTGCGAAAGCAATTGTCTTCATTTAACTATAAACAAGTATTTATTTTTTTCCGTGAAATTATACTAATTTTTATATCTGCATTTATATACGTTATTGATAATTTTTTCTCAAGTTCTAATCAGTAGTAAATTTCCTGGTGAAAAACATCATAAATTAGTAAATCCAAAGCATATATTTTTTGTTAAAAATTTTCCTATATGAGGTTCCACTTTCGATAGAGCATTTCAAATATAATTTCGCTTATGATATGTTTTATGTGGTTGCATTTGAATGAAAGGTATCCCTCTTTTTGTGAATGACGAATCGCTTTAATACAAGACTGGCAGAAAAAATTACATATGTAGGGTAAATATGATTGTATATTGATTCGGATTATTATTCATCATCAGCACTAAACTTATTGGTGATTATGAATAATAACTGGTAATATATATATATATATATATACACACACACACACACACTGAAGTGACAAAAGTCATGGGATGACTGTTAATATCGTGTCGGTCCTCCTTTTACCCGGCGAAGTGCAACAACTCGGTGTGTCATGGAGTCCACAAGTCGTTGGAAGTCCTCTGCAGGAATATTGAGCCATGCTGTCTGTATAGACGTCCATAATTGTGAAACTGTTGATGGTGCAGGAATTTGGGCACGAACGGACCTTTCGATGATGTCCTATAAATGCTCGATGGGATTCATATCGGGCGATCTAGGTGGCCAGATCATGCGCTGGAATTATCCGGAATGTTCTTCAAACCAATTGCGAACAGTTCTGGCCCGGTGACATGGCGCATTGTCATCCATAAAATTCCTATCGTTTTCTGGGTACGTGAAGTCCATGAATGGCTGCAAGTGATCTGCAAGCAGCTGAACATAACCATTTCCAGTCAATGATCGGTTCAGTTGCACCAGAGGACCAAGTCCATGCCATGTAAAAACAGCCCACACCATTATGCAGCCACCACCAGCTTGAACAGTGCCTTGCTGACAGTTTGGATCCATGGCTTCGTGGGGTCTGCGCCACACTCAAACTCTACCATCAGCTCGTAACAACTGAAATCGTGACTCATCTGACCACGCCACGGTCTTCCACTGGTCTAGGGACCAGTCGATATGCTCACGAGCTCAGGAGAGTCGTTGCAGGCGATGTCGTGCTGTCAGTAAAGGCACTTGATTTGGTCTTCTGCTGTCATAGCCCAAGGAAGACAAATTTCGCCGCACAGTCCTATCGGACACGTCCCTCGTACGTCCCACATTGATTCCTGCAGTTATTTGACAAGTGTTGCTTGTCTATTAACACTGACCATCCTACACAGACGTCGGCGGTCTCGGTCGTTAAGTGCAGGTGGTCGCCCACTGAGCGGTCCATGATGGGATGGGATGCCAGAAATTTCATACTCTCGGCACACTCTTGATACTGTTGATCTCGGAATGTTGAATTCACTAACGATATTCGCAATGGAATGACCCATGCGTCTAGCTCCAACTAACATTTCACGTTCAAAGTCTGTTAATTCTCGTCGTGCCGCCTAAATCACGAAAAACCTGTTCACATGAATAACTTGAACACAAATGAAAGCTCTGGAAAACGAACTGAGCATTTATACTTTTTCGCTGCGATACTACTGCCATCTGTATATTTGCATATTGCTATCTCATGACTTTTGTCACTTCAGTGTATATA
>JAPMOQ010040262.1:0-13315 GCA_026543055.1 Argiope trifasciata
AACGTTCTTGAAATATTTTAAACCGTGGGGAAAGATAATCAAAAACATATATAGCTGAATTAGAGAAGAATGAAAATATATATTACAATACACAGAGATCAATATTCACATTCCTATTTTGCAGTTGTAACACAATTTCTAAACATCATGTTTTCTATAAAAAAGAAATTTTGAAAATTTCTGTGCTAAAAGAGTTTTAAAAGTGAATTTAATTGAAATTTTGTTCATATTATGTCTTAATAATATATGTCATTAAACTGTCTGTTTCCATGAAACTCATGTGTGTTTTTCAATGAGCTTTGAAACTGTCTCACTTTCGATAGCCACATATTCTCTGAAAATTTCTTACTACCCTAGTCTTAGAGATATCTCCTTATATGGATCTCGCCATATCCCTAAATCTTTGCAGATTTTTCTTTTCTCCACCAGTATAGCAGTTTTGTACCATAGTTATGCATTTCAATACACATGTTGCTTTTTAAAAGATTTCACATCCTATATATTTACTGAATGAAGTATCTCGGGAGAAGTGCATTAGCCTAGTTGCCTAAGGGGGTTCAATTACCTCAAAATCAAAACGGTAAACAATTAAAGAAGTGTTTATAGCATTATTTATTTCCTTATATTCACTCGGAACAAATTCACTGTCCTTATAACTTAATTTCGCTACAGAAAGCGAATTCTTCAGCCAAATATTTTTTTTTCAATTTTGCCATTTTTTATGGATTTATACTATAAGTGCTGACCGAGAAATAAGAGAAAGGAAACAACATTCATAAAGCTAAGCCATTGAGAAACAAATTTTAAAACAGATGCGAAGTATTGGTATTCTCATAATCCAAATGGAACAATAACTTGAAAACATATAGAACTGTATGTCAGCACGAAATTGAAAAAAAAAAAATGGAATCGGCTTTGAAGTCATGCATATTTTAATTTAATACCTATTCTTCATTCATATCGCATGTTGCTACATGTACTTAAGAAAATTGAACTAGAATTACAATGAAAGGCTTTTGTTTCCTAATATCAGATTCATTTCTGTACTTGCCATAACAAGTATATTTATCTTTTCCAATAAATACTTCCTATATAAATGGTAATTGTACATGTATAAATGTGCTATTTATTCAAGTATGTCGAGGTACTTCTGTTCAAACTGCACTTGCAAAAACTGTTGAAACAAACATTTAAAGTCATCTTTCCTGAAAATCCTCAGATACAATTCTGATCAATCAACAAAAGTGTTCCAGAAACTCATAAAATAAAGCTAACCACTTCAATAAAGGTTTCAAAGAAACAACTAGAGAGCTTCCAAACATTAAAGCTGGATACACGTAGCCTTTCACAAGTAGATCTTTCGTTTAAACTTAAAAAGCCCTCCTCATGAAATTCAATTGCCTTAGAGCTGGACATAAAAATTTTTATCGAAAGGGACATATTGATCATCTTTGAGGACGAAATCAGTTGCGTTGATATTGGATTACAACCATCAGAGGATCAAGATATACTATAAATGAATGGCGAATTTGGACTTAACTGAATAACGAATCATGTTAATATAAAAATATTTATACAGGATCTGTTTCTTTTCATGAAACTCTTTCTGGTGCACCGTAATCTCGACTGTACGTTTGATTCACGGGTTGTAAAGTTTGTACACATCAAATGCATTTAGTTAATGTCTCTAGAAGTGCTGAGTTCTTGGTCGTACTTGAAACAATTTAGTATATTTTAATTAAGTAATACAGTAACCTGTGACGATTTATTCTGAATTATGTCAGAGGACTATTTCTTGGTTTATTTATTATTATTTTTGCTGTCTTTAGAATTCTCTATTGCGGAATATCTGCTTCTTTTTCTCATGCTTAGAAATTGTGTGTGTGTGTTGAAGATGTTAATCTATTAATAAATAAAACGATAAATCCAATGGGTCATAAATTTTCTCAACTGTCTCGAGAATAAATTGATACTTATTTTGCTTCACCGTAAAAAATCCTAGAAATGAATAATTTCCATACTCAAACATTCGTCGTGAAGATCCCATTGTAATCCCCAATTTTTATCGTTTGTCAACTATTTACGTAAAGTCATGGCTTTATTCATTGTTTCTTTAGTTCTGTGCGAAAGCAATGCCGTCTTTAGCATCGTTTGTCTCCTTTATGAGATCGTCTACATACACACATGAATCAAGAATTTCAAAAACATATGGAACCACATTTCTAAATGTGTAACTTTGTAGTTGCTGTTACAGTAAGGGACTTGAATCGACTCCAAAGAGTGCACGTTTAAATGTGTGCACTTCTATTTTATTATTCAAAATATGACTAATTTAACTTTTTTTTTACAAAAAAGTATTCTATTAGCATCTCTGTGTTTCTGCATTAAGATGATCTGTAAAGACGCCTTTCCCATGTCGTCTAAAATTGTTGCTCTGTTAAATCTGTAATAGAGAAATAAGTGAAATATACTCAAATTCAAATTAATGCCTGGTCGCAAGAAATCATTAAGGGACAACTGACCGCTTACTGTGAGCCTGCATCAAAAACTACAAGCATTTTATTAGCGATGCTTTAGACTCTATACATTTTTTGACGTTGAAAGTAATAAATACCCTGATTTTGAAATATCCGATACTATTTTTATTATATCTTGTTCTAAGTTCTATTTAAAACATCTCTACATATCAAATATAATTAATCATCTAAATGCATTCTTTTATCTTGACCTCTCAATCTCAATCAATTAAAGTAGGTTAACGGTGCATCGATTGTATGGCAAAATGTGGCCAAAAATGGCTTTTGCGAAAGGAGAAAAAAGTCCAAAGCATCGACTATTTCCAAAATTGACCGTATCGTTCGAAATCTCAAGTGCCTTGTATTCGTCACAATATTGAGGATATTGGATTCGATCTAATTCCCATTGATTCTAAATCGGATACAGTTTTTTGACTGCGTTTCAACATCCACGAATACGCAATGCTATGGAGTTCCCACATTTTGAAAATGTTCAATACTGCCATCTATTAAATACCCAAATTCAGAATTTTGCAATTTGGTACATACCTCTGTCCGATCTCATTAAGTCAAAAAAGATCTTGGAACCGAGGAGCAACTCAATTTCTTCGAAATTTGTAATCTGAATCTTCTAGCTAAATATCAATTGAATGAGGTTGAACAAGGTCGTATAATTAAGCTATAGCCTATTGAATTTATCCTTTCTATTTTCCTTCATTTTTAAAAAATGTATTTGTTAATGGCAAGCAATACATATGAAAAATACAGTAAGGGTGCCTATACAATATATGAACCATTATTATTATGTACCATACAATACTTCTGACTTGTGAAAAATAAAAAAGACGATTATTATACATTATCTAAAATAAAATGTTCATAACTATACTCCACATATATTTGAGGCTTCATTCAGTAATTCAAACAATAATAACCAAGCACTAGAATCTTTGTAAGTCTATCGTCTCATACCTCTAACACCACATTACAGTTTTAAATCAATTCAAAGTTCAAAAAATATTTTTTTTAAACATATGTGAAATTTTACCTTATTTTGAAGTAAAGCTTAGAAAATGAAATGAAGTGATGCTCTCAAATGTGGTGCAGTTATTAATGAAGAATTCAAGTCAAGTACGAGTTACAATTTTTGAATTTTGTTAGTTACTCTTGTAAAAGAAGGGTGAAGATTAGCGAAATTGGTTGAGTATTAGTTCATGTCATTATACAAATATTTTATAACGAATCTGTCAATTTTCATGAAACCCACTTCCTATTCTTTTTCAATGCAGTATTGTTATTGATTAGTCAATCATTAGTTAACCAAGGCAAACACTTCCGATCGGTTCAGTTCGCGAAACTTTTCTTGCTGTCCTAATCTTATACGAATTGAACGTAATCACATCGAAAATAAATTTAAAATATGTGATCATCTGAAATAAATTTCAACAAGCTTGAAACGAATGATAAAGACATCCAATCACTTTCCTTAAATTTCAGTGAAGAACAGAAATTAATATATTCTGATTACATTAATCCAACTACTTCAGCGCTCTTGTCTTCATAAAAATCTGAGGAAAAATAGCTAATAAAAATGCCTCAGAATTTTAAAGAAGCCAAAGCAATGAAAAATAAAGATGGGATGTAAAACTGTAGGTGATAAAATAAAAGATTTTTCCAAAAAAATAATCGTATTATCACAAAAGAAGACAGTCTTAAAAATTCGATAGCTGTGATGCGAATGATGCTTTCAAACTGTATAGCTCCGAAATACCCTCTATACCAGTGCTCCGCAACCTTTTCTCACCTACGACGCACCTTATTTCTTTCTAGAATTGCGCGGCACACCAGAAGCTAAAGTATATAAGTATTCATTGATACACAAACTTTACAATAAATGTTTGTTCTTTATTTGAAAGGTATACATACATAAAACCGTAACATATTTATTTCTACGCAATCATAATAATTATTAATGTGATACCTGCGCTTGTTTCAATGAACACAAAAGTTTTATATTTGGCCAAATATTAAACACCGCGACCCAAAGTTCTTGGTCAAGATCTTTTAAAGATCACCGCTTATCATTTTTAATTAATACAAGAATTGAAAACTTTGCTCACATAAATATGTCGTTGGAAATGGAAGTAATGTTAAGATTGCTTTGTAGGAAATGTGAGGATATTCTTTTTTAACGTAAATCCAGAAAACATCTAATGGAACTTCGGAGAAGTATAATTTTAAAGTCATGTCATTATTTAAATCTGTTCTCACCAGGGTACCATTGAATAATTATTTAGTTACAATAATTATTCTTTAGTATATTTAGAAAAATAGACATTATTATGAAAAAAATTGCCATTGTGTATTAAATACATTATGAAAAATTGTAAAATGTCAAATACAATGTATTTGATAGCGGCACACCTGTATCTGGCTCATGGCACACCAGTGTGCCGCGGCACACCGGTTGCGGAGCACTGCTCTATACCATTCAGATTAATCGTCTTTCTACTCAAAGGGAAGCTCATCATCCTTCAATACTTCCTTTGTCCATAATTTCTGTAGCAAAAATTTTAATCTATTAATAAAGGATGCGATAAGTCCAACAAATCATAAATTTAGTTAATCATAAAGGCATAGCCGCCCTCCCCCCACATGGCTGGTCCTGGGGTCAATAACATGCGCCCACTGTGCTGAAAAAGGCCATGACAGCCGGCAATGCATGGTGCAGGAGAAATGTGTCAACTGCGATGGAGAGAATGCATCTTATTCTCGATCATGTGAACTTTGGACCCTGGAAAACAAAGAACTACACTTAAATATAAAGAAAGCATCTCTTATACAGAAGCTAAATGTAAAATTCCAGCTCAAACACCTACACATGGCTTGAGTTACACCTATGCACGGCAAAAAGGTTTCTGTGAAAATTGTTCCTGTTCAAATTGTGTAAAATGTATAACAAATAAAACCACCTACAAAATTATCAGATTCTGATACTGAAAATCCACAGACAGTATTACTTAAACAGCCAAACCTGATATACCTAAGCCAAAATCTATAATAAATAGATCACTTAAACTGAAAATAGCAAAACGTGGACTTCTGAAACAAGATATCCCGTTAAAATTGAAAAAGTCTGCTTTAAAAAATTCCTTTGCCCTGGGGATAGCAAAGAAGAGCATTGTAAACAAGAACTTAACACCCATTTTTGGTAATGAGTTTAGTTCTCCTGTTATAAAACTACACCCATTCGAAGATGATGATGAGTTGCAACGATCAAGCAACTCCACCAATTGTTTCTCTTCCTTCCACTTCCAAAACATTGTCTTAATGGGTGCTTCCTCTCCTGGAAATGTCTCGGCATTCGCTTCAAACTTCATAACATCAAGTCGATTATTAACAAGCTTCATCCCGTCTGTTTTGGTGTCCAAAAAAACCTTATTAGCACCTAATATTCTCTTGAAATTGCGCGGTTATAACTGTACTCGGGAAGATGCAGATACAACATCCCATTCTTCGGGTGAAGTTTGTATCTTCACTTCAAATTCATATCCGAGCAACCCACTCACTTTACATATTTCTCTACGGGTTTTGGCTGTGCAAGTTCACTCACGAGTGTTGATCACAGTCTGCTGTATTAATTTGCAACCTCATAATATCATAAGTCAGCAAACTCTTGATAATCTAGTGGACCAACTTCCTTCGCCATTTATTATATTTGGGGATTTCAACGGACATGGCACCTTGTAGGGTTCGGATGGCATAAATTCTCGTGGCAGACAGATCGAACAGTTCATGCCAAGTAACTATCTGTCTTCTAAATAAAAATGAGAAAACGTACTACCACGCACCCACAGGTAGCTTCCATGCTCTTGATTTGGCCATATCTTTTCCTGATCTCCTCGCGTTACTGACATTTGCTGTGAGCAGCAATTTATATAACAGTGATTATTTCCCTATTATTGTCTCCTATGCCCAAAGCGGGGGTGCGAATTTTTGTCCCCGCATTTTCTCTTTCAGCGGGCAGACTGGGCTGCATTTTCACAGTTACAAGACATCACACAAACTGTGGCACAAACTTCAGAAATTTCAACAAGTAGTTGAAATCACAATGAATGCTGCAAATGAGTGTATTCCAAAGACTTCTGCCTGTCTTCGAAAATCTTGCTGACTGTGGTAGAACGAAGCTTGTCACGACAGTTATTAGAAACAAAAAAAAAACTATGGAACATATTTCGAAAGTACCCAACGACAGAAAACTTAATCACCTTTAAAAAATCCAAAGCGCAGGCTCGAAGCTAAAGGAAATTTTGGATAACTTTTGTTTCGTCTATTAATTCTCTACTTCCAGTAAAATGTTGTGGCGGAAGGTAAAGGCTCCTAATGGAATTTACATTTATTATTCCATTCCTGCTTTTAAAATGTTAGATATTACACATTCTGCTCCATTAGTCATAGCCAGTATCCTCGATCAAGCATTCTGCAATTGATCGTATAAGTTTCTACAATTGATTTTTACAGTTCAGAATTTCTGGCATATAAGAATCGTGCGGAATGCTTGCCTTAGCATTTTAATAACCGAAATACCTTTTCTCACAATTGCAAATTTAGACTGTATGAATTAGAAGCAGCACTATCTAAGATTCCCGATACCAGTCCCGGGCCAGATTGAATCACATATAATATGCTTCGCCATTTGAATACAACTTCTCTTTCGAATCTATTACATTTATTTGACAGAATTTGGAGTAATCAAACATACCCTTCACAGTGGTGTGATACTATTGTGATTCTAGTCTTAAAACTCAAAAAAGATCCATCGAACCTTCTGAATTACAGCCGATTGATTTAACAAACTGTCTTTGCAAGATTCTTGAGCTCATGGTCAGTGCTCGACTTATGTAGTAATTGGAGAAACAAGGGGGTATATCTCCGTTGCAGAGTGGTTGCCGTAGAGATGGGTCTACTTTTGACAACCTCGTATTACTAGAAACCCAAATTCGCAATACCTTTGTGAGGAGGAACCTCCTTGTGTCCATACTTTTTGACATTGAGAAAGCATACAACCGCGTAAGGCGATATGGCATGTTTTCGACACTTTATAACCTTGGCTTTAGGAGAAACCTTCCAATGTTTTTACAGGACTTTTTATCGTACTTTTCGTGTTCATGTTGGTAATTTTCACTCAAATCCTTCTATACAAGCTGAGATAACTCCACATGGAAGTGCCCTGAGTGTCACACTTTTTGTAGGCCATCTAAGTCAAATTGTATCTGCTTTACCCTTATTTGTTCAGGGAACACTTTACGTTGATGATCTGCAGATCTCATGCCTTGGTAGCAAAATGAATCTCACAGACGAAAATTGCAAAGCACAGTTGATGAGGTGGTGACTTCGTGTAATAAAAATGACCACACTGTCTCTCTTAAAAACAGTAAGTGCGTTCCTTCTACCGGAAGAGAATCTTTCCTCCGGATCCGAACTTCAGCATTCATGACATATCTATTCCTGTGTGTGTGAAATTCGTTTTTGGTAGTGATATTCGATCGATAGCTCCCCTTCCTATAGCATATTTTTCACCTGCGCAAGAAGAGTGATAAAAATTTAAATATATTGAAAAGCTCTCCGAAACATCATGGGGATCGATCGATGCTCACCAAAACATCATGGGGATTGATCGATCCTCTCCAAAACATCATGGGGATTGATCGAATCTCCCAGCGCATTTACGAATGAATCAAACTTTGCCACATTGCTTAGGGCTGCATGGTGTATGGTGCAGCATGTCATACAGTTTGCGGCGACTGGACACCATCCATCACCTTAGGATCTGCTCCAGAACATTTCACACTTCCCCTGTAGAAAGCTTATACGTTATTTGTCCCCATTTGCCACCTTAATTCCGGAATCAGAAATTGTCTACTCTATTTTATTTCCGTGCAATGTCTATCCCAAATCATACTATTTGTAGTACGGTTTTTCCTATTTCTCTTCGAAGAATTCATGCTTCACGGCCTTCCCATATTCTTCCCTTTGCGAAGAGTGCCAAAACTGTCCTACATGGTTAGAGCCTTTATGAAGTTATCATTAAGCCTTTTGTCCCCCTTGGGATATCCCGCATTTTTCATTTTTAAACTCTTTTGCTGATTTCGATAAAAACTCAACAACTCCTGTTGTCAGCCAACAGATCTTTCTATGTAATCGCTGTCAGTACTCTTTTTTCTACCAATTCTCACGGATGGCTCGAAATCAGATGGACATGGATGTGCCATTATAACGCCATCTGATATATTGAATTATCGTATACAAAACTGTTGCTCTGTATTCAAGACTGTGTTAGTGGTGATTATCTGTGCTCTGTAGGGATTCTCGTCTCTGAGTCAGCGTAATTTTATAATTTATGTGTATATATGACATAATTTATGTGTATATATGCATTTATACTGACAATATGAGTGCTTTGGAGACACTTTCAAATCATCAACATCAGATGCACCTAATTGCATTCTGATTTTGTTGACATTGAGACTCCTACAAAATAGGGACTCAGAGTCATTTTTAGCTGGGTTCCGGGGCATGTAGGTATTTCAGGAAATGAAAAGACCGATTTTGCAGTCAAGTCGGCATCAACATTTTTGTCACGGTCGCTTCCATAATGTGATGCTACAAGGTCTTTCACTTGTTCGCTTTTTATTCTTTGTCAATAATCATGGGATTTGCAGATCCACAACAAATTACATTCAATCAAAACACATTTGATTTGTCACCTATTCACCCTACACGAGAAGTAGATGTCAAATTGACAAGCATCCGTGTAGATCAGACTCGCTATGCGCATAAACATGTCATTTTGGGTGATACGGCACCGAAGTTCCCCACATGTCTTGTGGATTTTACAATACATAACATTTTAATTGAATGTTCATCTTTTAATTCCTTCCGATTATACTTTTTTAAATCATCGTCAACTTTAACTTTACAAGACATGGTTGATGAGAATTTCCACCCAAACATTTACAAAATTTTAAATTCTGTTGACTTTTATAATTTTATTTATGACGTTTACATTTCTGTTCATGTTTGATCCTTTACATTGCTTCAATGTAACATTTTTTACCCATCTTTGTTTTATTTAAATGCTTTATCATTATGCATTTTGGCGCTGCCATTCTTAGCATTTTTATATTGATAATTTTTCCATTTATATTTTAACATGAGTGTTCTCATAGTTTGCTCCGTAATTTTACTATTTGCTTGGCACAGCTTGGCTAAATATGGCACTTGTTCCAAAAAACCGATCAAACCAAACCAATCGAGAGATGCAGGCTCTCAATTTTGTAAAATTTGAGTTTTCGAGTGAGGTTTACCACCTCGTGTTTGCAAAAACTCTTTACGACAGGCATCGATTCACTCTACTTGAAATCTTCTATTGAATACCACATTTACCTCTCTTACATTATTAGGAAAGGAGAAAGAAAAAAAGAACATGATGTTGTTTTGTTTAAGGGAATTGAAGCTCAAAATCATGTTGGCAACGAATAAATCATAAATGGAGCGTCCTAAGCTTTCTTCCGAGGAAGCCTTGTAAAGAAAAGAAGAAGAA
The DNA here is from genome assembly GCA_026543055.1 of Argiope trifasciata. Lineage (NCBI taxonomy): Eukaryota > Metazoa > Arthropoda > Arachnida > Araneae > Araneidae > Argiope > Argiope trifasciata. The sequence continues at coordinate 10,120 of JAPMOQ010040262.1, forward strand.
AAAGAAAGAGCAAACAGAGACGGGAACAAAACCCTCAATCAATCCTTCAGAGATAAAAAAATTCAATCAACAAAAACGAATGAAGGAAATTTAAAATTAGAAGCTAATAAAAGTAAAATAGCTTTACAACTGGATAGCAGGAAGCGTAAACCCATGTAGTGTGTTGGAGATTCTCAATCGCACCACTCAACTTCAAACACAGAGCTTGTCCATTTGGATTTTGAATCACAACCACCAAAGTTCAATGCAAAACATCTCCGTTTCGATTCTGAGTTTCAAATATCACTTTCTAGCTCTAAGCAATTCATCGAAAAAAATGTTCTCGCTTAATAACTTGGATAGCCATTACGATAGTAGATTTCAATTGTTATTATTATTATTATTATTTACGAAACGAAATCTATCAGCATCTCTGTGTTTTGGGGCTCAGATGAGCTGCAAAGATGCCTTTCCCATGCCGTCTAAAATTGCTGCTATCTTAAATCTAAAATATAGAAGTAACTAAAATATATTCAAATTTAAATTAATGCCTGGCCGCATATTATCGCTGACTTCTCTTTTCTCGTGAACTTGTATCAAAAACTGTATGTATTTTATTGGCGACACTTTTATTGGCGAAAGGAAGAGATTATCATCTCTCTCTTTCAGCCTGATGCGGAAGGTAATACAGTGGCTTTGAATTATCCGAAGCTTTTTGTATAATATATTTGTTCTAATTTAAAACCTCACTATATTCCAAATATAAAGAATTGTCTAAATACATTCTTTCTGAATCTTTTCCCAAGCTGAGCTAACGGCGCATTGATATCATGGGGTATTACGATAAAATATGGCCTTTGCGAGAAAAAAATCCAAAGCAACCTACAGTGAATCGATTGTTTCGAATGTTAACAGTTTCATTGGGAATCTCAAGTATCTTGGCTTCATCATAACTCTGGGGATCATCTCTAAATCCGAATGATTCTAAAACCAAGTTTTTTAACTGTGTTTCCACATTTTTATCAATGAATTCCTAATGCTATGACGTTCCCACATTTTGAAAATGCTGAATACTACCACCTATTGAATAACCAAATGCAGAATTTAGCAAAACTAAATTTCTGTTTGAAAAGTACATCAGTCCGATCTCATTAAATCGAAAAAGATCTTAGAATCGAGTCGCAACGCAATTTTTCCCGATTTGTAATTCTGAATCTACTAACTAAATAATTTGTATTTTCAGGTGTCTCCACATTATCTAAATGAATGTGTCGAAAGCATCAAATAAGGAATTCGATTTGACAGTAGTAGAAATGCCTGGTAAGCAGCTTACCGATAAATTAACATTTTATTTTTGAAATGGTGGCTTCTCAGCTATTTGAGATGAATCGAGCTTCTGTTATGAAGAAGTGTCCTTGCCGAATACATTTGACCTGCAATAAGAACTAAAGTAGTGGAAAACATCAATTTTTCACGATATTGTTATTATTTTGACTAGACACGGTCATGAAACATGTGTTTTCATTCTTCTTTTCGAAAGGAATGGCATTAATATTTAGCTCTTTTGATGCATTGACTAGCGTCGAACGATTGATTCGAGGGCACTGTAATTTCATTCTTTCTTCTTTTTTTTTTCTTTCTTTTCTTTTTTTTTATTCGCAGCAACGAAGCTTTTCTCGCTGAAATCAAATTAAAGAATTATATTTCTTCTTACAAACGTAATTAGAATAACAATTTCTTACTTTATTAAGATTGAAACAACCAAAAGAAAAGTGAAATTATGCTTTTGTTTATGACCTCAGGCCTATATTTCAAGGTAAATTTTAGTAACCTAGGGAATTTAAACAGAATGTGCTCGGCGTTACACAATTGACAATTTTCATTTTTCTCGGTTACACATGAAACCACTAAGGAAACTTCTGGGTAGTTTCGTTTTGGCATTACTGTAGCTCTAGTAGCATTTATTTTTCCAGCACAGTCTTGGAAACAAAATCTAATAACTCTAAAATTATAGACAACGTATATTTTTTTATTTTTTTTCTGCCATAACTTAGTCGGGTCGGTCTAATGCCACTTGGTCATACCAAGCCGAATGAGATTTAACTTTTTCGAATTAAGGCAAAGTACGACTTTTGCTCGAACACACACGACACAACCCTCTTTAGGGGGTGGTCGCACTCATTCATACATTCATTCATCCATCCGCATGTCAGAATTTAGATCCAAATCAGAGACCGACTCATCTCTGATTCAGTACCCCCAGAGGTATCGTTTTGTTATGGGAACTCGGAAGACTTTGCAGTTACGACATATTTAACGTGCCCCAACTGCAATTAGCCTCCATGGCGGTCTTCAGTCGAGAAGAAGACAGAACTCGCTACCTTTCGGTTACGAGTCTGACGCTCTACCAACCAGGCTACCACGGCCCACCATAACTTAATATTCTAATTAAGATTTTGTCTTAAAATAAGGACAAAAATTGTGAATGAAAGCCCTTCTAATTTCTGATCTTAACATTCTAATGACCTAACAACTTCTCTTCAATCAAACCTAAAACTATATTGTAGCCTGTGCTTCTGACACGAAAGATTGAAGCCGATTCTCACGCCTCCCATTAGGACATAAACATTTCATTCATAAACACTTCATGTTTGGCCTTCGTGCTTGTACTGACATTCTAATTTTATTGCTAACTACATTTTGATCGCATGTCCCTCTTAATTCCGATTGTCTGGACTTCTTTAATTGCTCATCTTTGACCTTGCGTGCCCTGATGGATGAAATACACCATCAAAATCTTTTTTAAATAAAATTCTTGAAAACTTCTTGTTTTTCCCCATTATATTTTATAACCCTCTTTTTTTTCTTCCTTTGCTTGCAATCCAACTACTTTGCTTTTTTATATTTTTGCCAAGTTTTTCATGCCTTAGCACATGCTGTAGAAACGGTTGTTGACCTTATAACTTTTGTTGTCATTGATTTTAACTTTCCACTATATGCATGACGTAGTTTAGCCAAATACAGTTCTTGCTCACAAAAAAAAATTCACAACTTTATGTGTCACATTAATCTCTTTCACATTAGGATAACAGATGCTGACTCATTTTGAACAACAGGAATGCTCATAAATCTCTTGAGATCCTCATAAATTTGTTCTTGTGTATTGGAATTAGAGATGCATAATCCACGATTTTTTTAATAACAAATATTTTTGCTA
>JAPMOQ010040263.1:0-36915 GCA_026543055.1 Argiope trifasciata
ATATATATATATATATATATATATATTAGAATGTTGAATGAGCAATGAAATAATTCTTTTCAACTTCTTGTAGAAGTGAAAAGTCCGTAAAGAGATTGCTATTGAGAATGTTTCTGTATCTTGGTTATTTAGCCCTCAAACTATCTAGCAAGGTAGAAGCTATATTTTTCTTGTAAAATAACTAATTTAATACTTAAAACACTAAAAGGAGCTTTACATTGAGTATTAGTTAAAATCATGAATGTGGTAAAAGTCAAATATGCATAAAGACTTAAAAAACATTTTTTTAAAAACCCAGTTGCTTTTCAAACTGAGCCTCTTACTTTCAGTCTTCAAACTTTAAATATATGATGACTTTATCCAAAAATATGTACAATAGCTTTTATTTAAATTTTAAATAAAAATAGCATTGTTGCTACTGCAGATTCATAACTTATGGATTTATAGAGCATTGTTATTACTGTTTTAATAACAATAACTACCATATATTAAAAACAAAATTCAATATAAACTCAAATATTTGAGCAGGCAAATGGTTAATTTAAATTAAAATCAAAACTGTTATTTAAAATATTTAATATATATGTATGTATTGAGATTTGATAATGAAAATTAAAATTTATTACAATATTTCATTTTAATAAATGAAATGTGAAACTATTCATGGCATTATCTATTAATACTCAAACAAGTTACTTGAATAATTCTTAATTTATGAGAAAAGCTAACATAAAATTTGAAAAGCAATATATTAAGGAATATTCACAAACTACATTTTACATAACATCATATTTCCCTCATTTTGCTTTTGCTCTCAGTGTCTCTAAAAAGTTAGACATAATCATTCCATCCTAAAACTGTGCAGACTCATAATTATTTAGAAGCAAGCAGTGAATGAGAGGAAAAATATGAATTATTAGTTTTGCAAATGCTCTACAAATGGCTGCTGTTATACTATATATGTGATCAATAATACGAAACACGAATAGTACTTCTTTTCTCAAAAGAAATGTATATAAAATGATTACTTGAACTAAAAAAATATTCAAATTCAAATTTAAAATAAGAGAGTGTTATCATTAGAATTTAGTGAAAATATAATTTTAAATATCAAAAATCTCAGAGTAAAATAATATTGAATTAAACATTGAATAATGGATTCCAGAAAAACTTTTCCTATCATTTTCAGCCTAAATGAAAGATTGTTATTCTGAGTAATTTTTGAAAAATATATTGATATTTACAGTTAAATTACACTTTAGAGGGAAATAATATTTTCTTACACATACAGTGAAAACCTTCATCCGTTTAATTTAATTGCTTCCAAATACTGAAGAGACCCAATACTACAAAGAATGTAGTCAAACTTATTCAAATTAAAACCAAATATCAATTTAATTTCTGTATATAATTTTTAGGACCTTTTTTCATTATCTTTAGTTCTCAAGCAAAGTAATATTGTCCCATTCCTTTTGTTTCCGAAATAAACACCTCTGCAAATTTTCTCTACTGCATTGAAGTAAGGGAAAAAATTGCAATAAACTTGAGTTGAGTTATTAAGGTTAGTCATTTTTAATGAGGCAATAAAGGCATTAATGTATAAAGAGGATGATGCTTTGTCATGCTTAAAATTATTTTTCTTTTTTATCTGTATATATAAATCAAATATTAGACAACTTTTGTTTCCACACGAGCAAATTTTGATTTAAATGTTAACTTTTAATAATAACAATTTTTGTTTGTTCCCAAAACTGTTATTTTCTCTTTTGGTCCTTAATTGAGATTTAACAAATGTAACATACACTTTTGGATAAATTGAACTTTATATGTCCAGTTAGTCAAATCAGTCAAGCTCTGCTGCTTTTGTTACATTAATTATTTGCTTATAAAAACTTTTTTTTTCAATATATTTAGGGAAGTTTTATGAATATACAAATTAAACAATCAATGTTCATTATAAATATTTTTTTAATTGATGTTCTGGAACAAGGATTAAATATTTGTTCAGTTTGAAATTTGTTTGATTTCATTGGAAATTCAGTTTGAAGCATTTCTTTAATATCAAAATAGTATTTTCTTGCCTTTACTTGCAATTTTGATAGCCTAGAAAGGGATTTAATTTGCTTCTATAAAATCATTAATATGTAAGAAAAGAATTAAAATAGAAATAATTTCAAACCACTCTACCACATTAATAAATCAGTGAGTTTGAAAAATGTATTTATAAAATCAATATTCTTATGATTCTCTAAACTGTCACCTGAATTAATCAAAAACTAGGACGGTTCAAAATTGCTTCCGATCCAGCTCCATACCTCTTAAAGACAGTTCAGTCTACAGATATTTTGTAAAAATAAATTAAACAGTAATAAAAATAAATAATTTTAGCAAAATTAAATACATATTAATTATATATATAGTGCACTTAGACAGCTTTAAAGCTCTACATGGATTCAATAAGCATGATTTAAAATGTGATGATATTAATACAATAATTTAATATTAATATAATGATTTTTCTAATAGTTTCACAAAATATGGCTTAAACAAGAACTAATTACTAATCATGCTAATATTTTAAAATCTAGCAATGCCCACTGGCAAACAGGTCATAGTGTGTCCATCACTGACCCAAAATTTTTGTATCTATATACATATTGTTCAATAATATAATTAAAAATAAATGAAATTAAGAACAAAGAATATATAGGCAAATGAAAAATATGCTTTCATCAGAAAATTATACAAACTAACACATTAAATATTACTCAAATTTAAGTTGTAAATGTCTGAGGAGCATTGAAATCTTAAGAAATTTACTTTAGAGAATAAAATAGATCTCTTGTAAGGATGGATAAAAGGAAACAATATCATTGAATTAAAAACAATTAAAATGCATCTGTAGCTAAATAAAAATATTCATTTTTTTTCAAAATATTTTTCTTTAGATTCTTCTATTACCTATACAATAGAAGAGATACTTAAATTGATGAACTCTTCAGAAATTATATTGAGTGAAATACAAGGAACTTTACATGCTATTATTGTATCATTTGATATTGATAGCACCAACAAGATAACATCTTTCAGATGGTGAGTATATTTTTTATATTACAAGGATTATGATTACCACAGGTGTCCAGTTGGTTTGGCAGGAGGATTAATCATATCTGATTTCAGACAAATCATTTTTTATAATTCTTTGCTCATGATTATGCCAAATTGCCTGACCTTTAAACAGTGTTATTTTAAATGTTCTGTTTATTGTATAAAGTATGAACTTTTCTAATTGAGATAATCCCATAAGTTATTAAAATGTAAATGCATAATTAACCTATTCTCTAAATTATACAATATTGTAAGTTGACTTTTTGATCTTGTAAAGTACACATAGTAAACTGAATCCTTCTTCTTTTCAGTGGAAAGAAATAATATCTTTAAACATTTCATGAAACAATGAAAACAATTTGAATTTCAGTGCATCAATGTTATCTATAATAATAATTAGGCAATATATATATATTTTTTTAAAATTGCCATATTCAGAAGAAATTTGTATGATTAGTAAACTAGTATAATTAAAATGATAATTTTTTTAAAAAAATTATGAAGTGATACAAAATTTATTTTTGAGAAATAATATATTTGAAAGATATCTCAGAAAAATTCCAGTAATCAGCCTAATTTTTTTAGTTAATTATTTTAATTTGAATTTTAAAAAAATCTCTCAGAGGTGCATGTTTCTAATATCCAAGTTATATATGTACCAAATTTGGTAACTATTGGTCAAATGATCTAACTTGTTGACTGCTTACACCACAAACATTCCTCTTAACTAGTGGTATAGATATGAAAAGATAAACTATTTCTATGAGGGTTATTTAATTTAATTTAAGCAATATTATTTAAATAGTTTTAAATCTAGTAATAAAATCTGAAAGTATTTCATACTCTTTATAACTTATTTAGTTTTATAACAAAAGTAAATGTTCCAGCTGTAATTCTAGATTCAAAATTTTAATGCATATTCAAAATTTTGATAAATTAAAATTCTAATATATTAGTTTTTGATTAACACATACTCCTGCAACAATTCTTTACTGAAAAAAAAAAGACTTTTTTTTTAAGCATTTGTAACTAACACAATTAAAATCATAATTAACAAATAAAATGTTTCATATAATATCTGTATAAACATTCATAAAAATACTTTCCAGCCCTGGATGTATTCAATTACTAGAGAAAAAAGATGACAAGTGTATTAATGGGGCATGCGAAATTGGAAGTGGTATGAAAAACTTACCTGGTGAAGAAATGTATGATATTCCTTTATCTATAGCAGACAATACTGGATGTATTAATAGGTGCCTTCTTCTAGGACAAGTTGCTCAAAACTTCTTAGGAGTCAGTGTAAGTTTTCTTTAAAAAAATATTTATATTTTATTAATTTCATTTACAATATTTAACAAACAACAAAATAAAACAACTATACATAGAAACAGTAGCCAATTTGTATACTAATATAAAAATATTTAATACATATTACTCCTCTCTCATCTGCTTTTTTTTTAAAAAAAGCAATAATTATGAATTTTAGGAATTAAAATTTACTGTTAACATGCATCTTAGAATATTATAAGACAAATAAATTTTCTATATAGAAAAAAAATGTAATACAATATTATTCCTAGTTTACAGTTTCTAAGGAACCAAAGAATAATGGTGTAAACAATAATATTCTAGGAATCTGAAAAGATAACAAAAATGTCTTTAAAATGATAGAAAAATTTTAATTTTGTCATACTCCTTTATTAATTTCTTCGAAATATATCAGTATGTTAATTTTTAGTTTAACTGGATGACAACCTGAATGTTAGCCACTCAATTCTTCTTCAACTAAAATCAAAATTCAAAAAGGAAGCATTAAATTATATATATACATATATATAGTTCATATCAACATTTTAAAATGTTCTCTAATTTCCCAATCCAATTTCATCATTTTTATTAAATTAATGTAACAGAAATCCTGCAAAACTGCAGAAATTGACAAATCCCCACACTCCAAGTAAAGGGATAAAAATGTATCAATCTAAACAAATTCCTTTAAAATATCTCAATAATTCCCTTACTCAAAACAACAATTGTGAAGAAATCCCTATCAGAATCTCACCATATATAACCATGGCGATAAATTGGCTCTCTCTTTTCGCTTTTGGGGCATTCTGTGAAATGGTATACCTCATACATATATTATGCCTCGTGTTTGTACATATATTATGCCTATTAGGATGGAATAAAGTATAGTTTGAAAATTCAAAGTGTCTTCTCTCCTCAGTCTTGAAGCTGTTCCAAAATTACATATTTATATATATATATTTAAACACACTCTGTAATATATTATATATATATAATACAGGTCTGTAATTTCCAATTGGATTTCAAATGATTTTATCTCTTGACAAAAAGAATTAAAAACACCATATATAAAAGGAAGATTCAATAATTATTCAGGCTATCAGAATAATTTAAATTTAACAAAAAAATTAATTGTTATAAGAATACATATAAATATTTGTATTATTTTCCAAGAATATTTATAATCATTCTTTGACTTGGTTTATCTCTAAAAGCATAATAAGAAATACTTAAAAATCTGGTTTTTGAAGAATTACTATTAAGGGATGTCCTATACCTTTAAAAGTAACTAAAATATTTTGCGTATAACATATTTTAGATATGAAACATATACATTATCATTTTAAAACTATTATTTAAGAGAATTCAATTTTTATAAAAGTTATGCACCATCTTATATAATCACTAATAATTTAAGCCTTATATATTATCATTATTTGATTTCTTATATATGAAATACTCTAACAGAAAGAATGTAATTTTTAAAATATTTGAATTTAAGATTTTGGCGAATTTTTTTCTTTTTAGACCTATCAGTGGAATTTTTTGGAATGAGAGTGTAGGAATTTTTGGAATTAAACAATATAAATAAATAAATAAAAAGCTTTGAGCTAAAGAAATGAAATTTGTGCATTTTAATTAAATTTTGAGCAAAAGCTATTTACAGGAAAGTTCTGCCACTAGCACATATAAAAAGCTATAAATGCTGTTGATATCTATAAAACATTAAGTATAAATGCAATAACTATAAAATATTAAGAATTAAATGGTTTTACATTTGATTCACTAATTTCTTAAAAATGTAAATCTATATCAAATCTGTCCAGGGGTTAACTACTGTTTATTAATCTGTACTTTCACATGAATGAAAATACCATCCTAGGAACACAACAATATAGATATTTGACATCTCATCCTGTAACTAAAATTTTAGTTCAGTATTTAATTTTTATTTTGTTCAACCAAAATTAAAATCAAATGTTGATAACATTTTATTTACTATACTACGAAGCACAAAACTGTCATGTGTGGGATTCTAAAAATAAAAGTCCAAGAAATCATGCATACAAATGCAATGTAAGGTATTCAAAATTTACGGGGGTAGAGTAGATCATTAGAGAGTAAGTAAGTAAATTATGTGGAGACAATTCTCGTATTTTCAGATATTTATGTCTACTAGCTAAAAATATTATATTTCAGTTTCACACTTTATTAGCATTATCAGCGGCATAGCAATATAAATAAATAAAAAAAAAATAAGATAATATAAAAATGATAAACAACACAGATAAGTATTTATTAAAATAACTAAGGCAAACATTTAACAATACAATAAACCAATATAATTTTAAGATTATAGATTATCAAAGAAAACTTAATAAAAGGGAAGAACAAGCGTACACATAAGAACGTTTAATAAATTAAAACATTTTTAACATCACTTTCCAAATGATCAGAAGTTTTTAACTTTATAACTGATTTTTCTACATGGAAAGCTTCATATTTTTTTATTCAAAATGAATAGTATTTGCATCAATCAGCAATAAAAATAATTTAGAAATTCTAAGTATCAGAACATACCAGTCTGATAAACAATGGAAGATGAAATCCTTCCTCTTGCTTGAAAATTCTTGAATTTTGAGAAACAAATCTAGTTTCAGGCAAACTTTGTTTTGCTAATATTAGAAGAGACAGAAAATTCCTTGTAAACTCAATGTTTCTTAAATTTTATTCTCTTAAGATTTATATAAATACCTTCTTCCTTATCTGCAAATAAATAAATAATAATAATAATTGTTTTTGTAAATATTACTATTCTTTGGATAGTATATACTGTGGATAAGATTGCGGCTATAAATAATACAGAATGAGAAAATAATCATGAATATATAAAGATTTTACCTGATATATTAAAATGAATTAGTTATGTTTAAATATTTATAATTATTTGAGTATTATTTCAAAATAATAAAGAAAGTTCAATACATAAAGATAATGTCAAATCATGTCAGCAAATAAAATTTCATTAATAAAATACATAAATTCAAATTTTAAAAAAGTGTATATAATGTGATAGGTTTATACAATAGGAAAAAGTATATAATGAAGCAAAATTTTCTTGTTTCAGGTACAAGAGTTTTCCAGACTTTCAGATGATGATAAAACTAATTTAAAATGGAACTACTTATTTGAAAGAGTAACCATTGAATTCAAAGTAAGTATTTCACTTAAGTTTGGCAATAAATAAGTAATAAAGGAATTACTTATACCTCACTGATTTAGAATAAGCAATGCATTTCATTTCATTACAACATAACAATGCCTTTTTTTCATAGTTCAAATACCTTTAGAATTAAAAGCAAACTTTAACTATAAAATAAATGAAACTACATAAATATTAAAAATTTAATAAATCAGCCAAATAATAATTGTTAAAATTACACAAAAGTATTTTAACTGAGTAAAAATCTGTATTTTCACCTCATGGATGTTAACCAAACATCAATTAAAAATATAAAATTTTACAGATACTTTCTTCAAAATATATATATATATATAATTTGAGCAAGGGAAGTCTTTTTTTTTTTTTTTAAAGGAAATATATCAAAACTTTAGAATGAATTATATAAATAATCAATTTTATTTAAATTATCAAATAAAAAAGGTATATCCAAAATGTAAGACAAATGATTTTCTACTTATATTTTTTCATCTTTTATTTAAAAATAAAAAATATCACATATAAGAAGGAGTTGAATAACGCTTTATGCAAATTCTCATGTATAAACCTGAAACTTCAAAAAACATTATTATAGATTTTTAAAAAAGTTTTTAAATTTAGTAATGCTTAATGCAGATGGAAGAAATAAAAATACCAAATTAAGTTCATTATTTTAGTTCATATAAAAAGTCATTAGCAATAACATATCATTAAATTGATATTATTTAATCAAAAACAGAAGTTTCACTAATATAAATAGAATTTAAAAAATTATACATTTTTGAAAAATGTTGACACAATGAAAACTTTAGAAAGCATGCTCTAAAATTTGAGCAGAATTTTATTAACTAGCAAAATCTAAATTACTTTTTAACTATCAAAGCTTTTTTAAAAAAATAGAATTGATATACATCTTAATCATATCAGCTTATTTCTTGTCTTTCTTAGAAATAATATTTTCACATGCTATTATGAAAGCTAACTTCAAATTTCAATTTAAAATATTATGCATTTTATTTTTAAAATATTGTTTCCAAAAGAGTTAAAACTGAAAAAAAAAATTAAATATCAATCCATGATTATTTTATGATGCAGAGAATTAATAAACTAACTTTCTTTACAGGTAGCACCATCATCAACTGGAAATGGAAGATATAATTTTCGCATATCATCCTTGAAGAAATGTGACTGAAATGATGATGAATCAACTACATATGTTGGAATTTAAAATAAATTCAATTAATACTGTAGAGAAGTTATTCAGTAATTTTTTATTAACATCAATCATAAAATTTTTTACACTGATCATTGCCATAATAATAATAATTTTTTAGAGACTTTTTAACTTAGCAGATACTTAAAATGACCTGTTATAATTATGAAGTATATATTTTAATTTGATTATAAATTTAAATAAGAATATTTTGAGAAAAAAAAGAACAAAAACTTTAAAGATTATGAATCATGGTTGATTACTTAGATTCAAAAATAAAAACACCATAAATATTAACGACAGCTATTTATTAAAAATATTGCTATTATCACTGATTTCATATTGGTAGATAATTATTATATCTGCACCCATAGGCCAACTCACCCTTTTTGAATAATACCTAATTTGCACATTCTAGTAGAAAATGATTATCATTGGAAGTCATAAAGAGACAAAAATTCTCAAGCTAATTTTAGAAATTAAAACAAATCCAATAGCTATATTTTTGATTTCACTAGGTAATATGACTGCTTGTGTTTACATATGCATTATTCGCTATGTATTTTAATTGTTTTTCTGAATATAAAGATTTAATGTCACAAAATGTGAGCTACATTATTATGATAATATTTAAAATTATGAAGAATGTTAACTATTATATCAAGAAAATGTGTTCAATAACTTAATGTTTTACATTTTAGTAGAATCTTCCATTTTGATTCATTAAAAATTTAATGCTTAAAATAAATACTTGGATGTCCTTGAAAATGTTTAATATATCAAATGAAATTTCTTTATTTCTCCCCCCCCCCTTCCTTCTTACAGGTGAGAAAAAATTCTTAAACATTAAATTATTTCATACCACTATTTAACACAGAAATATAATAAACCTGTTGTATCTTCAAAAATAGATAGTAAAATATTTTGGCTATTTTTGCAATTTATTTTCAAACAGAATTTACTTTTCAGTATTTTCCATTAACCCCAATTTTATTTACTACAGTTCATAACTGAGTACTTCACATTCAGATTAAAGTAAATCACTTTAGATTATGAATAATAATTCAAGCTTCGAATTGTGGATTCATAAAATTATATAAAAAAAAAAGAAACAAGACTGCAGAAGTTTCATATTAGGATATTTAATCAATAACTGTACATACAATACAGAAAAGTATAATATTATAAAGGAAACAATTTATTTGAAATAGTTATAATACTTTTCCATCATTATATACTTTTGTTTAACTATTTTTAAAGAAACTTGCATAAATAAAAATTCAACTTTTTAATACAGGATACAAAAAAAGTTATTTAAGAATTTTAATTTTTTAAAAAAATTTTAAGACATTAACTTTAAACTTTATCTAATATAATAAATATAAGATTATCCCAAAAATATTTTAAATGTTGCCATATAAATCATATTACCTTCCTATGAAATGATAACCAATTAATTCTGCTAAAAGTCAACGATACAGCATAACAGGATTTTAGGTAAAAACAATAATTGTTTAGAATTTAGAATAGGGTAAAAAAAATATAAAAAATAAAATGAATTACAAGATTACATTTTAAAATGTATAAACTTTCAGATGGATGTTAATCAATATATAACTGATCATAACAACTAAAAGATATAACAATTTAGAATCTTTTCCTTTTCAAAATCTCTGGCTTCCAGTTAACAGGATGAGTTTCCTCAGTTGCAGTATCATCTTCTTTAAAAATTTTGATGGTTTTATCTGCTTCTGCAGACAGAAGTCGACTTCCACTTTGGTCAAAAGTACAAGCAAAAATACCTGCTTCGGAATCAATTGAACCAGGCTGCACAGGTGCTTGAAGTCTCTGAAAATTGTAGCCTGTTTTCCAATCCCAAAAGTAAAGGGTACCATTATCCCCACCTGACACTAAAACATTATCAGAATTGATACCAAGGCAATTAACAATAGCATTATGACCAGTTAAATTTTGGACAAAATTCCCATCAGGACACCGCCACTGTTTGATATTGTCTGGAGCCCCAGATGCAAACATGTTCAGTCTTGGATGAATAAGCAGAGCTCGGATACTCTTTTTGTGATGTGTCAGGGTGACTCGAGTTTTACCACCAACCAAATCCCAAAGGCGAATGGTACAGTCATGGCTACCAGTCATAACTTGTGGTTCTGTAGCTTGACATTGCACACTGGCAACTGTATTGGTGTGACCTGATAATGTATGAATGTTAGCTTTTGTTCTCATATCCCATACTCTAGCAGTCGAATCTCGACCACCAGTGACTAAAATGTCAATAGTTGGATGAAGAGCTATAGCATACACGCCGCTCAAATGACCATGATAATGTCTTATTACCTTGTTGTATTCTAAATCCCAGCATTTAACTTGTTTGTCTTCACCACATGAAAATAAATATGGTTGTCGAGCACTGATGGCAAGGCCTCTTACAGCACTGATGTGTCCAGTTAGAGAAAGTTTTAATTTTCCACTTGCAAGATCCCATATTTTTATTATTCTATCATTGGATCCGGTAGCAAACCATTCATTTCCAGGTTCAACTGCTAAACATCGAACCCAACCTAAATGTCCACTTACAACTCTGTACAATTTCCATGGAGGATGCCATTGAGGTTTGGGAATACTAGGCATACGCCTCAGAGTTAAGGCTTGTTGCTGTTGTCCAGCTAGAACCAATGCTTGGGAAGGTGGTACAGCAGGTGTAGGAGTCTGGTACATATCCTCCATTCCTGGTGGAGGCGCATCTGTTTCATAAAGTTCCCTTCCTTCGAACTCACTAACTATTGTTCTTCGTTCAAAATTGGTGATACTGCTTTCTTCGTTTCTAGAATTATCCATGTGAGAATCTTCTTTACCGTCATCAAGGATATTTTTATTCTTCACAAGATGCATCACAGATCCAAACTCATCTTTAGCTTTTATCATTCTTTTCAACTTGTCACTCACTTCATTCGGTGGTGGAGGATTAGCTTGATCAGCCAAAAACATATCATGGGTTCTTTTCAAAGATCGAAAAACTAATGTGTGCACAGAATGCTTTTGGACATCCATGATTTTTTATTATATATACATAAACATATGAAAAATAATACCACAATTCAAGAAAGCAACGAGCTCACGGCAAAAACAGCAAGAATACAGCAGTGAAGGTCGCAGTTACAATTTATCAATTTTAAAATTATCATATCAACGATTCCAAAATCAAATATCATATTTCCTTTTAGTTAATTAGGATCTATTGTTCTTCCTATTATGAAAATAAGTATTTTTTGCTACTAAGAAGTGCTTTATACAAAGTGTCAAAGTTTAACCTTAATTTTAGAATTAGAATGTAAAACTGGCAACTTGTCATTTAAATCAACAAAATAAGGGCACTGTTAGCGATGAAACGATTTGTGTATGTGTTTTGTATTCGTGTAGCTGAGTAAATTACGCTTTGTCAAATTTTATGAACTAAAATTTTATGAATTTGAATTCTTTTAATAAAACAGGACGGATAAAATGCCTTTTATGTTTTGATTTTAACTTGAAATATAAGTTATTCTATTGTAAATTATGTAAGGGCGGCCATATAGGCTTAAATTGGTTAGTTTTATGAAAATTCTATGTAAAGACTTGTTGCTGTTTTGCATTCTTTAAAACGTATTGCACAAGTATAAAATTATAATTCTAATCCGTTTTAGACTTTATTTCTTCTATCTCTAATTAACAAAAGGTAAAAACTGTGTCTCAATTTTCTGTTATTTATGAATGTATGAACGTAAAATGTTTATTGTTGTTATTCTAAATGATGCGATATTTTCAAAATATATCATTGTTTACATTTAAATTAGTTAATAATTTTCAGAAAAATTGACTTAAATATTAATTTGCCAATTGTTTTATTATACTTTTGGCGAAATAAAGAAAAATATGAATATATTATGTGTATTGAAATGGAAAAACAAATTGTAAATTCCGTCGTTTAGTAAGATATTGAAAAGTTTTTATTTGTTATATGGTGACTCTTAATATTTTGCAATTCTTATGTAATGCATCTCTGTTCTTATTCATTATCATGTAAAGAAATGCATTTTTTATATTCTGTTTTTGATTTAAATCGTGCATTACATTATTGACTTAAAATGTTGAAATAAATATCCAAATATATATTTTGACTAAATTATGTCTTCTGCTGTTCAAATTATTTTTCTATCCCTAATATATTTAACCAAATTTTAATTTTTAGTTTATTAATGCAGTACATTATTTTGTAACTTTTAAATCTGAAATTTCATTCCTTTTCTAATAAAAATATTCATATTATATAAAAATATGTCTATTATGTATTGATAATATAAATCTTAATGAAGATTGCTTAAACAATTTTATAATTTTCTTATTCTCAACTTTATTAGTCTTCATTTTAATTTTATTGTATGCATTTTTACTTTTATAATATATTTTATGAGTATGCTGCTTAAATTTTAATATTAAATAGTTTTAATCTCATCTTGCAAGTAGATTTTTGTAACTCCTGTAATCGTAAAAAATGCGTTTAATTTTTCTAAGAAATTGATCTTTCTGAAACTGTAACATTTGTTAATTATGAAAAGTTCCGTTTTTAAAAAGCTGTAGTATCTATATATTTAGGCAGAATTTTGTTTTTCTCCACTAGACAAAATGACATGAGTAAATTATTAGGTGCATAATTTTTATAAATTAGTGCAGAACTATATATAAATTTGCTTAGCTTTCCATACTATTATAATAATATTCATCTATTAAATTTATTGCTTTCTATAACCAGTCTCGTGTTTTCCCATGTATGCGCACAAGTATCCTGTATACATAAATTTTTACTGAATATCTTTTCTAATAGTTTTCACTACTGAGTTGAATTTAAGAGTTATTAAAAAAAATTTTTTTAAAGAAATTCTGTATTAAAAAAAATTAGTTTTTTTCCGCATCAATGCAAATTAATTATTTATAATTAAAGATTTCTTTCAGATGGAATTTTAACTGTGCCAATTAAGTAGTTATTTCCTACTATTTATTATATACAAGGTACTAAGAATATATTTAAAAAAAAGTTTCTAAAAAGTTTTTTTTTCCTTTTTTCCTTCCTATTAAACTACAGAGTGTTTACATACAGTGAACATGCATTAAGTCTCTATTTTGACGTATAGGCAAAACTTTTGTATTTGTAGGAAAAAAAGTTGGCTTAATATACAATGCATATGTTTTGATTGAATATAACTATAGTTTTTTTATTATTAATTATTAAGTAAATTACACTTTTGGTCTTTCTCTCTATATGTATAGTGCTTGATTTTTCTTTGCAGACATTTTTTTTCTGAGTATTTCATCTGAAAAAGCATTCTTCATTTAGTTGAATTTTTAAAAGTAATAAAAAATTCATCTTGCATAGATATATTTATGAATATGCAATTTATAATTTATAGTAAATGAAGTGACAGTTTTCTTAAAGGATTTCTTTATTGTCTTTCAGGATTACTAAGGAAAACATTTACTAAGATTAAAATTTGTCAAATCCATAATTAGGGAGCAGCATGCTCCAAATAGAGATGCTAAATAAGAGAAAGAGTCTAGGGAACATATTTAGAACTTACCTAACATCAGAAGGAAATTTTCTCAGAATTTAGCTGAGACAGCATTTATTTTACTTGTATGTAAACTTTGGAGTATGGGAAGTAAAAACCTGAACTATTTAGAAATTTAACATAAAGTATGAATTTATGTGATTTCAAAATAATTGTTTTATCAATATAGTTGAAATCATAATACATATACTTACAGACACATACACATATATATGACAGTAATAGTAAATAAAAAGAGAATTTTCTATTGTAAGAGGCCTTTAATTGTTGTTATAGAAATTAGACAATAGTTATCATAGTGAAGATTTTTACAAAATATTGTTAATATGAGATCATTAAACTTAGTGACTTGCACTTTTACGAAAGACCAGTAACAAATGACTGTTACAGAAACCCAGCTGTGTTTCATGCAATCAAAATAAGGATTTTCTTTTCTGGCCCCAAAACCTGACTTGGCACTTCTTTAGGCTTGTGATATTCATTTGAATGTCAATGTTAATCAGTTGAAAATAAAGTTGTTAGATTTTGTAAACTGAGAGAGAAGAAGTACTTAACAGACTATTTGAATTTTAATGGCAAAAACAGTTTGAAAAGCATATAATAATTGAATTCATTTCATATTTATGAATTCAATTATATACAAAGGGGTAGCTAAAAAATTTCTAATTTTTTTTTAAAAATTGAAATGAGATAGCTTTCAGAATAACTTGTATGTTACTTTGTAATTACACTAATTATTTAGCTGCGAAATTTTGATTTAAGAAATATAGAAACTTTTAAAATTGTTTACAAATAGAAAAAAAAAAATTAAAATTCTAGCTAAGAAATAAGGGATATATCCTGATTTGAGCTAATTAAGATATGAGTGCATGAATTTTACTGCTCATTAAAATAGTTGTAATTTATAAATCTAATTTTTTTAATGTAATTTAATTTCTGTTTTTAAATATATTTTTACATTTTATTTTTAGGACTGCTGTTTTGGACAGATATTTGTGACTAGTTTCAGATGATGTGGAATAGAGTTGTTTTGACTTATGAAATAAATTGTTGACTTTAAAGTTCACAAGAACTCATGAGTAGAACAACTCCATCTCTTAGTCGCAGTCATCCCAAATCATATGACTATCTTCTCAAGTTTTTACTAGTAGGAGATAGTGATGTAGGAAAACAAGAAATCCTCAGTGGTTTGGATGATGGATCTCAGGAATCACCGTTTTGTGGTTCCTCTGGTAAGTTCTTTTATTTTTATTCTTTGATTAATGATTGGAATTCATTTTCTAATGTTTGTGAATTACTCTTCCATCTTTTTATATAATGTATGCAATTTTGTCAGTATAATGTTTATTTTTCTTTATTAAATGTTTTGTTGTTGATTTTTGATGAAAAATAATATAACTAGAGTGTCAAGCCTTGTGTTGATAGCTTGGAAATTTACAAATTTCATTTTTATTGTATCTCATCTTGTTCTCAATAATTGAAAGTATTTTAAGTACATAATTCTTAAAATAATTACTTTTAATGTAATGAAAGAAGTCGTAAAATTTGGTACTAACATGATTATAAATGAAGTAGTGTCTTATCTTTCGAATGCATTTCAAAATTAAAAAAACTTGCATAACTTCTGCAGAATATTATTTAATATAGGGTAAGAGTAATTGAATGAAATAAAATTAAAAAATTATTCTAATCATTTACTTTTGATTAAACTTATTTTTATGTAATGAATTTTTCATTTGAATTGCATATTATTAAGAATAAGTAATTTTTAATTATGCTTTTAAAACAACTTTAAAAAAAAAAGGAACAACTTTGATATACACCCCCAAAAATTACGCGCCAAATCTGGCACTCCCTACGGACTTTTTAGGGTTGCTTTTTAGGTAGGATTAATTATTTGTGTTTCGCGAAAATCCATCTTGGCGAGAAAAAAAAGGCGCCAAAAGCAGATATTTTGCTTGGTGAGAAAAAAAAGTCACCAAATTTCCAATTTGGGGGTGTATATCAAAGTTGTTCCAAAAAAAATTTTAGTATTAAGTATTGTGTTTTAAATATAAAAATGTATGATTTTTTTTATTTATTGTGAATCAAACCATATTTCTCCAATCTTATCTAGTTTAAATGAATTTTTGAAGAAAAATATTAATATGGTGTATTTCAAGACAATAATCAAATGAAAACTTTTAACATGGGTATTCGAAAACTAATAAAATGATTAAGTCTGAAAAATATTTTAAATCAAATCTAATTTAATGTTTGTGTTGTCTTTGAAGAAATAAATATCTGTTTCACAACAATGATTTAAATGTGTGCACATTTTATGGCAAGTTGTTTTCTCATATTTGAGTAATAAAGTTAATAACTCTATTAATGATTATAGCTATGAGGATGGAACTTCATTTTTAATACTTTTCACTTAATAATCCAGTTATTCAATAAGTGTTAAAACTTGTATCTGAGATTGTAAAATTTCAAAGAAGGAATATAATTTTTGCAATTCATTCGTTCCTTATAAATAAACTTCATTGTTGCATAATAATAATGATTATCAGGTTGATTAATATTTTTATTGTTAAGCCATAATGATTTTACTATTTTCCTCTCCTCTCTATAATTGTTATTTGCATTGAAATTAAATAATAATTATAATAAAAATTTTGAATAAGAATTTGCTCTTTATCCTTGGAGTAGGCAAAATGTTTTTTATTTTATTTATTCCTTCTTGAATTTCAAAAGAATTTTTTCATATTTAAATGTATATTTTATTAAAATTTGGATAAAATGTTCATAGCATCTCAGAAATTTTATTAACTGGAGTGGCTTACTCTCTTTAAATCCTTATTTTTTGCTCCTTAATTAATTGAAAATAAATGTCTACTTGAAAGTTGATTATAATTTACTTGCTTACTAAGCATTTTCCTCTCTGTAATTCCTTTCTGATAACAGAATTTGACCATTTGCTATAGAATTCCTTCATACTTCAAAGCAAGTAAATAAAAATATTATTAAATGAATGCTTAAAGCTCTGTGTTTCCTTGTAAAATTAAATCCACAATATTACTATTCAGTGTAGTTTGTCTTTAATAAATGTAATAGTAAAAAAAAAAGAGCTTAGTAAAAAAAGCCTCTCTACTGAAAAAAAAAAAAAAAAAAAAAAAAACCCTTGATCTTTAAGAAATGAGGTATTTATTCTGCTATTTTATTGAGAACTAATAATCATGAAAAAAGTCAATAATATAAAAGCAAAATAATTTTCAATGCTACTGCCAGAGAAACTGTGTCCTGAAAATAATTACAAATAATGTGTAATAATTATAATGTGTTGTTAAATAATTACATGATTTTATAAATAACTTTAAACTTTCTTCATCTATATGATTCAATTTTTAATTGTTTTTAAGCAATGTACCAAATGTTATCTACATTAGAGTACATATTGAATTTACATTTGATTGATAATAAAGCATAGACATTATGTAAAAAAAATATATAAAATAAAAAAGAAATTATTTTTTAAATTATAATATGTATAACCAAATGATCTTCTGAAAATTATTTCCAGAGAATTTGCAATTTTTAAAAACTGTTTTATGTTGTCATTTAATTACTAAGATTATTGTTACATTATATTTCAGGTGTTGCATACAAAACGACCACAATTCTTTTGGATGGAAAACGTATAAAACTTCAATTGTGGTATGTACATTTTCTTGCTAGAAATATTACTTGGTTTTTAAGAAATTTTAATACCTATGTTTCATTTATGTATTTAAAGATATTTATATAATTAACAAATATTTCCAATTGTTTGGGATATATTTTAAAGAAAAGGAAGACATTTTATATGTTTGGATAAAAATTAGATTGTCCACTATGTATAAAATAAAAACTGATGATAATTTCAATTTTGTTGTTGCTATTTCTGTGAATTTTTATTCTGAATTTGTTATTACTAATGAAATTTGTGACTTCAGCTTGAAGAGTAAACATTTAGCATTATTTTTTAATTTTATTGTAGGGAATCATCTGGACAAGGAAGATTCTCCACCATCATTCGTTCTTATTCAAGAGGTGCACAAGTGAGTATATGATAATCTTAAAATTTAACTTGATAGTGAACCTTTGATTTAATACATTTCTTAAACTTGTAATATATGTTTATAATGTGATTCATGATGATCATAAAATTGTTCAAAATTTATTGCCAATTTTTATCAGAAAATTCATATAAGTTTTGCACAGTCTCTTTTTATCCATCCCCTTTCCAAAAATTGTTTATCTTGAAATTAAATACTTAGCAATGTGTATTTGCAAAATATTTTAAACTACCCATTGATGTATAAATGTTTTTAAAGTTTCTTGTTTGTAAACAATATTTCATATTGGGATACAGTTATCTTAAAAAGAATTTTCCATCTTTTTGTTAATCAATACAAAAATATTGTTAAATGTAATGATCTTGAAAAAGCTGTATGGAATTGCTCATGAATAAATACATTTATTTAGCCACTGCAATTCTGCTGTTTGAAGTATTTTTTCCTGAGACTTGTGTCACTATATTTATGAAGTTTAAATCTTTCTTTAAACATAAATTGTTTACAAAAAGTGTATTTTATTGTATAACTAAGTATGCTATAATAGAAGCTGGTTCACAATATTATATATTGGAAACTTTATTATTGTAGGCTTTATTTTAGAAAAGAGAAGAAATATACATATCTAAAATTATAAATTAATTTGCTAAATTGTCTATTGAATAATAACTTACCAGAAACATCAAAAACAAAAAATAAATTTTTTATTAAAAGTTGTTTTGATTAATTGCAGTCCTCGTGTTTATTTTAAAAAAGTAATAGGATTGTGAAAAATAATTTTAAATTGTATGCTAACTTGAAGGTTCCTATTTTTATTTGTAGTTTATAAATTGATTAAAATATTTTGATTGTTATTTGTTTATCAGTTTTGCTATTTGTTTAAAAGAATTGCATAAAATCTAAGTAAAATGTCTATTTCTAGGTCATCTCACACTTCTTGGTTTCTTTGTAATTTCTATAAATTGAAATGATTTGCTATTTAATTTATGCTACTTTAACTTATTTTTCAAAAGTTTGCATGCATTTACTAAGAAATATTTTTCAGTTACTTACAAAATTAAAACACTATTTCCATTCTTTATTCCTATAGGGTATAATACTTGTCTATGATATCACCAATAAATGGTCATTTGATGGCATTGATCGATGGTTGACAGAAGTCGAGGAGGTAAAAACATACTTCATTTAAATTAAAATTCATAAATTTGTCTTGATAATATTTTTCAGATATGAACACAAGCTAATTTTATAAAATTTGCAAAATATTTCTTATTGAAAGTAAAATTACTAAATATTTACAATATTCTGATATTATAAGCTATCAATATTAAATTTTATAAATTTCTGATAAATTTTTGATTATGTTAAAAATATCTTTTTTATTAATTGCATATTTTGTGAAATTAATTAAAAAAAACAACAAAAATTTTACTATTTAATATATTTGAAGTTGGTATTGTTGATTTAGTTGCTTTTTTTAAAAAAAATTTCAGTGGTAGAGGGGAAAACATTTTTTTTTAACTAAAATAATTCCTATGAAACTATGTTTTACTAATGTCTTTAACTTATTTTATCTACTAATATTACATATTATTATGAGATGGCATCTTGTAAAACTTTGAATAAATAACTACTGTGTTATGCTTGCAGAAACATTTTTTTTTTTAAAATCTAAAAGAGACTATAAAAACTTATTATATTTCATAAATCGTTATGCAGACAGTGAAATGACTTGGTTTTGACGTAAAAACTACAGGTAGTTGAAAGAGTTTAATTGAACAACTTCTCATTGTTAAAATTAATCAAATATTTTTTGTTACTATATTGTGTTTCTAAATAACTTTGTTAAGATTTGTTATTTTGCATTCATTAAAATACCAAAATATTTGAGTGCAGGTAATAAAAAAAAATATTATAAAATTCTGATTCTTGCCTTAAAATTTTCATTGATTATCAAACTTTATTGATTTGCCCTTCTTGTTTTAAAAATAAATAGTAGGAACTTCAGTATTTTTTTTTTAATGTTGCTTTACAATTTTTATGATTTTTAAAGGGCACAAAAATTATATGCTAAATTAAACTGTTTATAATTTTTGTGGCATTTTCATTAATCTAAAATATTGTGGCTCACAATTTGCTGTCATTTACTCTTAATTTCTTTTAAAAAAACGAAGAAAGAAAGAAAGAAAAGAGACTTTTTTAAAATAAATTTTTTAGTAGAAAATAAAAGTTTAGAATACACAGAAAATATTAGATTTTTATTAAAATATTTGGTTTATAATTGAACTAATAAATAAATCTGAATATGCAGAGTATTTAAAATATAATCTTATATTTTTTGTTTCTGAAATTCATTTTGAATCTTTTATTAGTAAATCAAAGATTCAATTATACTATTTATATGTATTCTGTCTACATTTTATGATTAGCAAAAAAATTAAAATAAATTCAAATTTTTCTAAAACATTTCTTAATCTAAAAAAGCCTTTTTTTTTTTTTTTTTTTTTTTTTTTTTTTGGGTTATAAAAAAATCTTGAATGAATAAATTATATTTAATCAAATGGGGATTGCTTTTTAGTTAAAAAAAGTTTTTAGGCATTTTTATGCCTATGTTATTAAATCATATACATTTAAAATAAGTATTACTTCATTTGCTCAAACTCTGAAATATATATTCAATCTGCTTATTTACTAATTTTTTAGCACGCTCCTGGTATTCCAAAGATCTTAATTGGCAACAGATTACACTTAGCTTTCAAAAGGCAAGTGAGCGAGGGCACTGCTGAAAGCTATGCCCGAAAACACAGCATGGTATTTTTCGAAGTCAGCCCACTTTGTAATTATAACATAACTGAATCATTTGTTGAACTGTCACGCATGGCGTTGTTGAGAAATGGCATGGAAAGATTGTGGCGAAGTAATAGAGGTAAGGATATAATTCATACTATTCACTTTAGGCTGGAATTATTTTTTTGTAAATAATTGATAAAATTTTCTGATAATGAAGACCTGATTATGAAGGGAATCCACGTAAAATTGATGAAGGAGAAAATGATTTAAGCTTGCCTTATTTCATAAAGAATTTGCAACTTTTATCAACAACTCTTTTTTAGTATGTAAAATGCTTATGAATTGTTTCCCATGGGCATTCTTATTATAAACTAAAACATGCTATAATTCATTTTTATAAATTTTTGGAAATAAAATTTGAGCAGAACTAATATAAAATTTAATTAATCTTATGACTCCTGACTACCTGATAACGCTCCGTTTGTCATCGGCCTGACCCTGCCGTTTTGAGGTTGGGTACTTTTCGAGAATACCTCTCACTCCTTAAACTTTCTCTTGACCAAAAGTGCCTGAGTCTGGCCCCTGTCAAACAGGGCAATATTGGCTAGTCAGGGCGCATAGGGCTAAGGTAAGTTATCTTGGTTTTTTTTTAAGTCTTGTTCCGAATCATGGGATAGAAGGGAATTAAACTTAGAAGGGATTTTTTTTTTATTAAAAAAATTCCTTTAAATATGAAAAGTTAAAAAAAAAAAAAACTAAAATATTAATCTCAGCATTTTCTATTCTGCATATATTTTCCTCTTTAATGCAATTAATTGTAAAACTTAAAAAAAAAAAAATTGAAATTATTTTTTCTACATTAATAAATTTTAGAAATGTTTTCACTTCCATCATGTAGTTTTTATGGTCTATAATTTCTGTAAAATAAGATTGATATTTTTTGATACAGGAAATAAATTCATCTTAAAATCTCATTTTTAAAAAAAAATTTGTATATGGATTTTTGACTTAAAGTTTCAATTATTTAAATTGTATTTGGTATCTTTCTATGCAACTGTTAATTATTGATAAATTATTGTTCTAAATAACTAAATAGCTGAATTCATTTGTTCAACTATTTCTTCTTTTGAGGTTGCTGTTTAACATCTTGATATCTGCTATTAAAATTGTCAATAGTTCTTTTGAAATTAATCATTAGATCATGTTTTAAAAATTTATAGTAAAATTATTCAATTAAAAAATGTTATTGTTGGCAATTAATATATTGTGTGTAATATATTTGTTTAATATTTGTTGCTGAAGTTTTTTTTTTTAATGTTATAATAAGTCTGTCAAAAAATATTCAAGTATTATAAATGTGAAATTATATTATCAAAGTGTTGCTAATAATGACACTTTTTATTAATATCTCATGAAGTAGTAAATCATCAATTTATATATATCCAGATTGTTGGTGGAATGTTCACATCATTTTGCTAGACAAAATTACATCTAAAAGAGTTATTCTTGGCATTTTAGATTTTTCTCCTTTACCAAAACAAATTAAACTTAGCTTTTGAAGATTCCAATCACAATTAATAATGTTTTTCTTGTTTGGAAGGGCTGGAACATTTTTTAAAGAAAGGAGAAGAAATTTCTTTAATGAAGAGCTTGTATGGGGGGAGGGGACACGTTATGAAAAAAAAAATATTACTGTTTGAATCATTACCAATTCCTTCTGAGAGATCTGAAGAGAAAAATAATTATCTGAAAATTGCTGCTATTCCTTAAACAACAACAAAAAAAAAAGTCTAATTACGTGACACCTCACATCCCTAAAGAAGAAAAAAATTATCCTGGAAAATGCTGACAGAAAAGTATTGAAAAACAGCTCTTATACTAAAAACAATACTCTAAAATATAATTTTATAAGTATGGTGTAAACAATTCTTCTATTCATCACAGGAGAATGAAAAATAGAGGATATATTGTTCAAGATTTGAAAAAAGGAATTCTTATTTGTTTTGAATATTTTTGAATGATTAATTGGATGAAACGAGGAGAAATAATGCCATTTTATTGAAACTGATTTTCAAACTGCAATATCTGGCATTTTAATTATTGAAGAAGTTATCAACAATGTATTGTGTGTCACATAGTTTGTCAAAAATCATACTCTAGAGGTCCAGGCTCATGCTGGTTGTAAATAACTTATAAAAGCTCACTTGTATTTATTGGCATAGTGGAAAAGTACTGAATGTGTTATAACATTCAGGGGTTGGAGGAGATTTCATCATGCTTGATGAATCAAGTTTAATTCTTTACTTTTATAGAATTAAACTTGACGATAATTATTTATAAGTCAAGTTTTAGAAGTATGGTAATTACTTCTAAAGTCTGACTTTTAAAAAATTATAATAATCTCTTCAAATTTTTTTTATAAAGTAAAAAAAAAAAAAAAATGTCTTAATGAATAATTTTTGAAGTATTGTACAAACAAGTCCTCAATTCATCACGGGAGAATGAAAAATAGAGGATATAGAGTTGAATATTCAAAAAAAGAAATTCTCATTTGTTTTGTCTTTGACTGATTGATTGGATAAATAGGGGAAAACTGGAAATGATGCCTTTTTATTGAAACTGTTGATCAGTTACTGAGCATGGTTCTGTAGAAGCCTATTAATTTGATATTAAAACTTCTGTTTAGTTTAAGGGAAACAATAGCTTAATCCTGTGCATAAAATATAATCTTGGAGTATTAGTGATCAAATAAAATGCTTGAATATAATATTCTATTTGATCAATGGTATAGATCTTTTAAGAGACATGTGTATTTCTTTTTTGGGAGGGGGAGGGCATGGATTGACTTTTCAAGTCGTTGATATCATATTTTAGGTAGTTAGAGTTGAATTTACAATGAGAGCTGATGCATTGATTATCAAAACATTTAGGAAAAGTTACTAACAACGTCATATAGTTTGTCAAAAATCATACTCAAGAGGTCCGGGCTCATGTTGATTGTAAATAACATATAAAAGCTCACTATTGTATTTATTGGTAGAGTGGAAAAATACTGAATGTGTTATAAAATTCAGGGTCTGGGAGAGATTTCATCATGCTTGATGAATCGTTTAATTCTTGACTTTTATAGAATTAAACTTGATTATAATTCTTTATAAGTCAAGTTTTAGAAGTAATTAAATGTATGGCAATTACTTCTAAAATTTGACTTATAAAGAAGTATAGTAATGGTTTCAATTTTTTTTCATAAATTAAATCAAAATAAAAGTGTCTTAATGAAATTTTGTTCTTGAATAAGAGAAACCTTAATATACAGTTATGACAATTAAAAGGTATTAAATATTAATTTTTTATTCCAACCTATTATTGTAGGTGTGAAAGGAGAATTTTAGAATAAATAATTGTAACAATATGTGATTGAGAATTATTCTACTATTTTATTCTAAAAAATATAAAATATCTGGATCAGGTTTTTTTAGAATCATTTTTTAAGAATTGATCAGAAAAAGAGAAAAAAAATTACTTTACGTTGTCTATTAATGGAATGCCTGTAAATTGACTTATTCTTCAAATGTTTCTGTATCTAAATCATTCTGAATGCTCTCATTGTGAATAATTTATTAAATAAAGCATTGCTTATTTTCATCTATTTATCACCTTTGTGCCTTCTTAAAGAATAGAGAGTGAGAATTATGGTTTTGCTTGCTGACATTGTATTTCCTTATATATTTTTCTAAAAGTGCACACGAAGTGTAAAATTATATAAATAAATCGTTTATATATTTTTTAGTAAATTCATTAGATCTATATAATTGAAATAATAATTTTCACAATTTTTTTTGTTTGTTATTTTTACATATTTTTTTTAAATAAAATTTTAATAGAGTTTTGAGACACAGAAGTTTAAGCTGTAATTTGTTACATTTTTTACAAAAATTAAATTTGACATTTAAAAAAAATGAATGATTGCTGAATGAAGACAATATTGAAAATTGCTAGTTTTATGAATGAAAAAAAAGTAAATGCTTGCTAGTGTGCCACCCTATCATTTTTTTTTTTTTTCTTTTTCAGATTTAATATTTTTAATGCTCATGGTTACAAATATAATTATATTGCCATTTTTTATTTTAAAAAAAGTCAAAAGAAACTATTGTGACTCTTTTCTTTATTTTATTTAAGAAATAACTTTTGATGCATTATTTCTTATCACTGTTTTAAGAAGATTATTTTAATTTAGAGTTGTGTTGCATTGGATTCAGCATTATAATTACTGAAATTTAAATGCTTTTGAGGTGATTCAAAAGACAACTTAGAAAGGTTGAAATTTGATTAAAATTTGATGTAATAAAAGTTTTAGGGCATGAAACAATCCCTTATAAGTTTGAGCATGTTATGACACAATTACTTATGTATAATATGTAATATTCTTTCAGTTTTGTCACTCCAAGAGCTTTGTTGCCGAGCCATAGTCGCCCGAACCACCGTCTACAGCATTGAGCAGCTTCCTCTTCCCATTCCCCTGAAGTCATGTCTCAAATCCTATTCAATGACCACATACAAATCCCGCCCTCACATCCCCAACACACGGGACAAGTCCCTCAAGAAGACCAAACAGCTCCACCACCCCTGCGACTCGCTCACGTCCCAGTGTCGAAAGAGCTGCTCCATATCCTAGCCAAGTGTGTTCACTCCGACTGCTCATTCAAAAAAGATCATGTTGCCAATCTTTTTTTAGACTCTTATCAAAAAGCATATCTCTTTTTTTTAACATTCAAGGAAAGAAGAAAAAAAAGAAGTTTGAATAAAATGTGATTTGTAATTTAGTCTGCAGGATTTTTTTTTCTATCTGCAGTGAAAAAAAAAAGACATTCAGTGTTTGTAAAAGTAGGTAATTGTTGTGCTTTTTGAGCTGTATAAATGCTTCATTGTGCTGTTTAATTGTGACGTCAGAATGTATAGTAATGATATTTTACAATAAAAATATATGAAGTGTTTGTCTCTTGTTTATTTTTTTTAATCATTTGAAAAAAATTGCAAGATTAAATAGTTGCTACACAGATATAGAATTTTCTTATACATATGATTACATTACACAATTTTACGTAATTACATATGTATGATTTTTGCACAATTGTATATAAATTTTATTCCATCTAATAGTAATTTATATACAATTATAATATAGATCGATGTAATTAGTATCGATATAATTTTAATATATTTCAAAATTCATTACTTATATATAGATTTAATTTTAATATTTTTTAAATATTCAATTTAATACAATATATATAACAGTTCAATACTTTTTTTTCCAATGTGTACTGGATGATTTTGAATTTCTCTTAAATTGTACAATTAGTACATTACTATATACAGTTATTATACATATATAGATATAATTTTAATATATTTTATATATTCAATTTAATACAGTATACACAACAGTTCTATACTTTCTTTTTCATTCTGGACTGAATGATTTCGAATTTCTCTGAAATTGTTCAATTAGTACATTAAATTTCATCTTGAAATACTGAATTGTCTGCTTAAATTTATTAATATTGGCACTTATTTTAAGATTATTGAGCCTTATATATAAACTTCCACAATTCCATTCATTATATTGCATATACTAATGCATAAAACATATTTAGAATATTATCGTTTATTTTCAAAAAGGGTAAAAGAAAATTTTTTGAGAAATATGCATTCTTAATATTTATTGAGCAGTTTGAATTCTTATCAATTTGAATGATTTTTTTCTTCTTCACTTTTTGCCTTTTTTAATATACTTGAATTTTATTAAGAATATCTTAAGCTCTTCTAATTCTTCTAAAAATTCATTTCATATTTTTTTTAATATTTGCAACAACAAATATATATATATATTAAACATGCAATATGTAAATAGTCTCTCTTTAGTGAATTTAATCTATGCATTTTGAACATTTTGGGGTTGACTAGTCAGTTTTCAAAATGTGATAAAAAAAAATATGCAATTGATTTTTGGCTGAAATGCCACTTTCAATTTATCAAGTTTGTTAGATTTTTGTATCATATTTTTACATCAGTAGATTAGCGTCCACTTGATAGATTTACTACGAAAAATTAAGCATGTAATCTTGTATATATCATGCACTATATTCATTTTTAAAAATTTGTGATTTAATGATGTCAAAATTAATTTTATATCACAAATTAAAATAATTTTGCTGGCCCTAATTTTCCGCTTTCATACTACTGTAAAGCCTTAAAGTGTTCAATAGATTTGAGCCTTTAAATTTGTCCATAATATTTATTTCTTCAACTCTCTAGATGTAATATTAATAAATATATAGTCATAGATATTCATTTCTATGTCTTACCTGGCTTACATTCTTAAGGCTTAAAGAAAAAGCATAGAGAAAATTATCTGTTATAGAATTTGGAGTGTTCTTTTATTGTTTAATAATATTTAAGTAATTGTTCCATGGTTAAATATTAAATGTTTTAAGACTTATTGATGCTGCAAATAAAAATGACTTTGAATTTCTATTAAACCCTGAAATAAGAGCATGTTAAATACTTCTTTTAATAAGACAACTATTTAATGAACATATATACACTGAAGTGACAAAAGTCATGGGATAGCAATATGCAAATATACAGATGGCAGTAGTATCGCAGCGAAAAAGTATAAATGCGCAGTTCGTTTTCCAGAGCTTTCATTTGTGTTCAAGTTATTCATGTGAACAGGTTTTTCGTGATTTATGGCGGCACGACGAGAATTAACAGACTTTGAACGTGGAATGTTAGTTGGAGCTAGACGCATGGGTCGTTCCATTGCGGATATCGTTAGTGAGTTCAACATTCCGAGATCCACAGTATCAAGAGTGTGCCGAGAGTATGAAATTTCAGGCATCACATCCCATCATGGACAGCGCAGTGGGCGACCACCTGCACTTAACGACCAAGACCGCCGATGTCTGTGTAGAATGGTCAATATTAATAGACACGCAACACTTCTTCAGATAACTGCAGGAATCAAAGTGGGATGTACGAGGAACGTGTCCGATAGGACTGTGCGGCGAAATTTGTCTTCCTTGGGCTATGACAGCAGAAGACCGACTCGAGTGCCTTTACTGACCGCACGACATCGCCTGCAGCGACTCTCCTGGGCTCGTGAGCATATCGACTGGTCTCTAGACCAGTGGAAAACCGTGGCGTGGTCAGATGAGTCACGATTTCAGTTGTTACGAGCTGATGGTAGAGTTCGAGTGTGGCGCAGACCCCACGAAGCCATGGACCCAAACTGTCAGCAAGGCACTGTTCAAGCTGGTGGTGGCTGCATAATGGTGTGGGCTGTTTTTACATGGCATGGACTCTGTCCTCTGGTGCAACTGAACCGATCATTGACTGGAAATGGATATATTCAGCTGCTTGCAGATCACTTGCAGCCATTCATGGACTTCACGTACCCACATAACGATGGGATTTTTATGGATGACAATGCGCCATGTCACCGGGCCAGAACTGTTCGCGATTGGTTTGAAGAACATTCTGGACAATTCCAGCGCATGATCTGGCCACCCAGATCATCCGATATGAATCCCATCGAGCATTTATGGGACATCATCGAAAGGTCCGTTCGTGCCCAAACTCCTGCACCATCCACACTTTCACAATTATGGACGTCTATACAGACAGCTTGGCTCAATATTCCTGCAGAGGATTTCCAACGACTTGTGGTCTCCATGACACGTCGAGTTGTTGCACTTCGCCGGGCAAAAGGAGGACCGACACGATATTAACAGCCATCCCATGACTTTTGTCACTTCAGTGTATATATATAGGTTATAAACTCGTATAACTTTTTTTTTTTGAAATTTATTTAAGTTTTAAACTTATGCAATTTTTTCTTGGTGTTGTATCCTATAGATTTTTGCTATTACCAACATATGGAGATATTTAGGAAAAAAATTGAAATTTTTTTTGTGTGTGTCAAGTTAAAAGATCTTTTGGGTGTATATAAACAATTAGATCTAGCATGGATATATTTTCACTGATAAGCCTCTTATTATTATAAATTCTAGTTTATTTAAAATGTCAAATGGAAACCAATTCCACAACAACTTAATACTACTTAAAACTTAATTGTCCTGTACACCTACATTTTAATTGTTGTGTTGTAGATTTTTTTCTTCTTTCCAATTTCCTTTGACGAGCAGTGGGTTTGTTAAAAATTTTAGTTGTGTTTAATTTGAATTAAATCTCTTATACATAATTTTATACTCATATTTCACCCAAGAAAATATTTCTAGGCATCAAATTGTGCAGAGATTAAAGCTGTGTTTGTTTAATAGATTAATACCTGTTCTGTTCATCGAACATTTAATATTTCTGTTCCCTGTTCTATTCATCGTGCATTGCATTTGAAACTACTTTGTAGAGTCAAATTTCTTACCATCAAAGCATCTAAAATACAATTTCCAGTTCATTCATCTTATTGCCTTTTCTCTTTCGTATTTATCATTTAAACAGAACAATAAGATGCTTTCATCCAATGATAAGCAGAGGAATCTCTTTCTTAACATTCAACAATGGAAGAAAATTTAATGATTAATGAAACATTAATTAGATTTTGAATTGTAAAGAAGTGGTTGATTTTTATTAAAACTTGAATAAAATATATCTATTCTAATAACAAAGATAAATGTGAGTGTATGTTTTAGGGTTCTACAGGTCAGACTGTTTGACTTACAGCAACCAAATTTGGCACATATGTATCTTGGTGTGGAAAAGAGTTTACTTAGAATTTTTATTTATTTATTTTGAATTTTTATAATTTTAATTAAAATATGAATTAATTTTGACATTTTTCCATGATTACTTATGAAAAATATAACTTAAAAATAAATTTTATATTGTTAGAAAATTAAAAAAATTTTTTTTTATTGATATCAGTTTAATAGTCATGTGAATCAATGATATATTTCGGATTTAAAAAAAAAAAAAATCCTTTTCTTTATTTTTAACGTTGGATTATATTGTTGTTTTGAAATACAAAACGTTTTCATTGTCGTCCGAATATTTTATTACATTTTTTCCCATTTTTGTAAACTGAAGAAGATTTAGTATAGCTTTAGTGCATTTGTCAGGGGGACAAAAAATGAATAAATAAAGGAAAGTCACAATGTTATGAAATTTAAAAGACAGATGAACAAGACATTATGTTTTTTAAAGAGCTATGATTTTTTTTTTGGGGGGGAGGGGTCTATCATGTCATACTTAGCGAATTTTCGGCGATGGCATGCCATTGATAGTATATGAAAACCGAATTTGTGTTTTAGATACGTATTTCCCAGCCGATTGAAATAAAAATTTGACTCGAAAGTACACTTGTAGTCAAAATATTCCACTGCAAATTTGATGTATTTAAATGATTCTACTTTTTAGCTATCGCGTGTACATGTTTTTAAAATACAGACCGACAAACAATCAACCCATTGTTGGATTTGGATCAAAATTCGTTAGCATTTGAATTATTCGTACCACATTTTATCAATATGATTCTCTTCGTTTTCTTGTTATCGTGGTCTGATGACAAGGTCTCGGCTTCGGAACTGGAGGGTTTCAGGGGGTCTCTTGCACGCTAAATCTGTCGGGCCTCTCCTGCTGGTGTGGTATGAAGAGAGGGCTGCCATCTCAGATGTTGTCCTCGTCATCTGACCGTGGTTCAAAATGACGAGATCCGTTCCAAAATAGCCCTAGTGTTGCTTCATAACTAAATAACTTACAATAACTAAACTAAACTATCGTGTTAACTTATATCTCAACAGCTGTTCTCTGAAATATGTTGCCTTCAAATCGGAGAGAAATCTATAAATTTAGTGTAAATATCGTATACCATATTTCATCCATCTAGCTCAAAGCATATTTTAATTATCTTTACCATAGACAGACAGACGGACTGACATTTTTCAAACTCATTGAGGTTTAAAGCGCAGAGATTCGTCAAATCCTCGTGTTCCGATTTGTTGACGATTTCTGTACTACATTTATGAGAAAGTAAAAAAAGCATAAAAATAAAATAGGCAAACAGGTGCCTCGTGTATCCATTAATCCTGTTTTACTTTATTGGTTTATATAGATTAAGAAAAGACTGACAAAAAGTCAATCAATACGTAAATGGATTTTTCTAAAATTTAAAACACGGCTAATCCAAATCTAAAATATCGTTATTAGTTTTAATTATCATGTTCACAGATAGATAAATATAATTTTAAGGAGGTCTAAAATGTGCAAATTTGTTGTGCTTAAGAAAATAAAAAAATGTGAAACCACGCCTTTTATTGGCCCTTAATTTCCTTTGTGTTCCAGCTGTGGCCTTATGGTAAGGTCTCGACTCATGAGTCGTAGGGTTTCAGGCTCGAGACCCGATTCCACGGAAGAACCGCCATGTAAGGGGGTCTGTTGCACGCCAAATCCGTCAGACCAAACGTCCTCCCACTGGTGTGGTGTGGAAAGCGGGATGCCAGCTCAGGTGTCGACCACGTCATCTGACCATGTTCAAAATTACGAAGTCCGTCCCAAAATAGTTATAATATTGCTTTAAAACGGGACGTTAACATAACTCAACTAAACTAAATTTCCTTCATAATTAAACTAAACTAAATTTTTTAGTTTGCGTCTTTTTCTTTCCTTTCTTAGCATGATAATGCTTATGGGTTGTCATATTATTTGTAAATTCTAGCATTCATGGTTTTAATTAGATTTGTAATTAAAATTTAATCGAAATGATAGAATGTTTTCTTAAATTCAGAATTTACCATTACATAAGAATCATGTATACATGACTTTAAAATTCAAAACACTAACGCTTCATTAATACCAATTACCTCTCGATACAATTTTTTCTTTATTTTCAATAAAATGGCATAGCCTTTTTTTTAAATATTTTTTTCCTTGTTTTTATATCTGTATTTATACTCACGACGATAGTAAATACATTTATCCTTACTATAATTAAGACTACGTTTTTAAAAACAATATGATGACACAGGTTTAAGTTTTTCATATTATTATGCTGCGATGTTTCTAACTAAGTGTTCGAATCTCTTTTAAATTTTTTTCTCTCCCTTGATAAATGATTATACATAATAGGTATGCATCTTTTTTAAGCTTTTCAACATGTTTTAAAGTTTATAAATATATATATTGAAATGTCTTGATCCTGACCTATCAAATAAGAGATAATTTCAGATAATTCGTTTATTTACAGCCATATATGAAGATAAAAAGAACTTGTTCTAATCTAGGTTAAAGTATTTTATATTTACATCATTTGGAAGCTCATGATATTTGCACAACAGTCGAAGGTTTATCCTGAAATCAGTTCTCCATCAATTCAGAGAAATAACACCATAAGACACTAACATGTTGTCAGTTAACATCACTACTTCTGAGGCTAACGATCCACCGAACTTCAACTAGTCGACCATAATTCAGCAGTCCGCACAACCCATGAAGTTTCTCTTCCCTCTCTTTCAAAAAAAAAAAAAAAAAAAAAAAAAACCCTTGCAATTTATTTCTCTCGAATCTCCGCCTCTCATTTCACATTGGTGCACTTCAGCTCTCTATTGCCCAGTAGTTGTTCTGCAAAATGCCTCCCCCCTCAGTGGTCATCAGTTGATTGTGGGATTGTCCGTTAATGATGCGTCCTCGTAACTGACAGTTTCAGAACACGTGTTAATCATAGTCCTTTCACACCCAGGTGGCACAGCCTGTTGCACAATATTGTGCGATATTATTTGATATTAAACAATATTCTACAATATTGCCAATATACATCAACATTATACAATACTGTATAATGGTGTGCTACTAGGCCAAGCATCCAGATGCTTTGACATTCCTTCCCCTTGAAAGTACAATAAATTTCTCTAAAGGTCGCGGTAGTCTGATTGGTAAGAGCGTCAGTCTCGTAACCGAAAGGTAATGAGTTCTGTCCTCGTCTCGGCCAAAGACCACCGTGTTGGCTCATGGCAGTTGAGGCACGTTAAATACGTCGTGACTGCAAAGTCCTCCAAGTTCCCATGACAAATGATACCTCTGGGGGTACTGAATCATGGATGAGTCGGGCTCTGATTGGGATCTAAATTCTGACTTGCTGATGGATGAATGAGTTCTACCGCCCTCTAAAAAGGGTTGTGTCGTGTGGATTCAGGTGAAAATACGAGCAAAGTCGTATTTTCACCTGAACGGTGCTCATTAACAACGAAAGGCTTACACTTCTACCTTAATTCGAAAGAGCTTGGTATGACCACACCACCTTGGTATGACAAGAGCATTAGACACACCACCACCATAAACTTCTCTTAAACGAGGAAAAAGCGCGTGTAGTTTTTCAGCTGAACATTGCCGATAACCAGATGCGATGACCACTCGGGTGAAGAGGCAACCCATCTGGCAATCTGAAAGTATTTAACAATTGAGTTTTAACAGATTGTGACATAGCTGGCTGAAAATGCCAACTATCAATTACGAGTTCTTAGTGGCCGAATGGTCAAAGCACGCGATCCAAACGAAGAGTTTGTGGGTACGATACTCCCATGGCTGTTATATCCAAAGCATAGATTTTTAGTTTCTTGCCTTAAGTATTGTTTCCTTATGTTCTCTAATATTCTAGACCTTTCTTTGTCATGCAAATTAATTGCTTCTCGAAATTCGGTTCGTGTATAAAAGCTGATACCCACTAGTCATGGGCAACTTCTCCACCTTATTAAGTTGCTAGTCGCTACCTTACTTTAATAAACTTTTTGTTTGTTTAAAGCTGACCGTGTTTATTTAAATCTTCGTGACAATATATACACTGAAGTGACAAAAGTCATG
Organism: Argiope trifasciata; assembly: GCA_026543055.1. NCBI lineage: Eukaryota > Metazoa > Arthropoda > Arachnida > Araneae > Araneidae > Argiope > Argiope trifasciata. The sequence goes on from JAPMOQ010040263.1 coordinate 34,231, forward strand.
GGATGACTGTTAATATCGTGTCAGTCCTCCTTTTGCCCGGCGAAGTGCAACAACTCGACGTGTCATGGAGTCCACAAGTCGTTGGAAGTCCTCTGCAGGAATATTGAGCCAAGCTGTCTGTATAGACGTCCATAATTGCGAAAGTGTGGATGGTGCAGGAGTTTGGGCACGAACGGACCTTTCGATGATGTCCCATTAATGCTCGATGGGATTCATATCGGGTGATCTGGGTGGCCAGATCATGCGCTGGAATTGTCCGGAATGTTCTTCAAACCAATCGCGAACAGTTCTGGCCCAGTGACATGGCGCATTGTCATCCATAAAAATCCCATCGTTATGTGGGTACGTGAAGTCAATGAATGGCTGCAAGTGATCTGAAAGCAGCTGAATATATCCATTTCCAGTCAATGATCGGTTCAGTAGCACCAGAGGACCGAGTCCATGCCATGTAAAAACAGCCCACACCATTATGCAGCCACCACCAGCTTGAACAGTGCCTTGCTGACAGTTTGGGTCCATGGCTTCGTGGGGTCTGCGCCACACTCGAACTCTACCATTAGCTCGTAACAACTGAAATCGTGACTCATCTGACCACACCACGGTTTTCCACTGGTCTAGGGACCAGTCGATATGCTCACGAGCCCAGGAGAGTCGCTGCAGGCGATGTCGTGCTGTCAATAAAGGCACTCGAGTCGGTCTTCTGCTGTCATAGCCCAAGGAAGACAAATTTCGCCGCACAGTCCTATCGGACACGTCCCTCGTACGTCCCACATTGATTCCTGCAGTTATTTGACGAAGTGTTGCGTGTCTATTAACATTGACCATTCTACACAGACGTCGACAGTCTCGGTCGTTAAGTGCAGGTAATCGCCCACTGCGCTGTCCATGATGGGATGAGATGCCTGAAATTTCATACTCTCGGCACACTCTTGATACTGTGGATCTCGGAATGTTGAACTCACTAACGATATCCGCAATGGAATGACCCATGCGTCTAGCTCCAACTAACATTCCACGTTCAAAGTCTGTTAATTGTCGTCGTGCCGCCATAAATCACGAAAATCCTGTTCACATGAATAACTTGAACACAAATGAAAGCTCTGGAAAACGAACTGCGCATTTATACTTTTTCGCTGCGATATTACTGCCATCTGTATATTTGCATATTGCTATCCCATAACTTTTGTCACTTCAGTGTATATATATATATATATATTCCCTCCTATATTATTTTTATACGAACAGATGTTTTTACAGCCTGTATTAACTATTATTAAAGCTGTGATGTCATTTGAATTTTAGCATAGTTAAATTTTAGAATTAAGTTCATTTTTTTAACTTTTAATCTCATCGTACATTCAGCATAATATTGTAAAAGTTATAAAAATGAGAATCGTAATTGTCAGATAATTTGAATTTGAAATTTTGGAGAATGACCTTTCTTTGAATTCCCATAGATCTTAATAAATCATTTTTATTTTCTCATCTGTGAAAGAAAGAGGAAACAACGTAATTGTAAAAATGAAAAAAGAAAACATTCGTGGTGGTAAGTTCATGAGCCTGATAACAATCTCGGGACATGAGTGTACACTTTTGTCTTTGTTACATGGCTTCGGATCTAATGATCCCGAGTTCGAACCTCAAGAAATTCATATTGGTGACCCGGGCTTGATTTGTTTCAACTTATCTCTAGGAATGCACACATTGAATTTGAGATTTTTACGAATCTCCGCGTTTCATTCAAAGTTCAAAAAACAAATTTTCGGTCTTAAGTGTGCCTGAGACAAAAATATCTCAAAAACTCTTTGAGCTAGACTGAAGAAATTTTATATGAAATATTTACACCAAATTTATAAACTTCTCTCAAGTATTGAGTATATTCCATTCAGAGACAGTCTGTCTGTCCGAACTAAACAGAAATTAATACGATAGCTACAAAATGAAGAAAATTAGATGGATAAAATTTGATACAATTTACCTTCTAAAATATAGATATCAATCGAATTTGAGGCCAAATCCCTGAAGGGATTGGCTTTTATTAAGTTTGTTCTTTCACAGGCATGTTAACTCGGTTGCTCAAAAACGCAATGGCTTCAATAAACGAAATTTGGAATGTAATTTTTTGATTACGATTATAATTCTGCGACGAATTTTGGTTCAATTTATTGGAAAACACGAATCAAAGTTATGAATTTGATTTTCAGGTACTTATTGTTAAATGCCAGAGATTAATAGATAAAAATACTGTCAAGGATAAGTGCATTCGGAGGAAGTTTATCAATTCGGTGGTCCTAAAATAATTTAACACGGTAGCAACAGAACGAAAAACGTTAAATGAGGAATAATTGATGTACAGATTTAAAATCTGACGATTACGTGTCGACGTTACAACGGAATGTGGGGTCCAGTAGTTTCTGTGGGCAAAGACCTGAACACCCGAGGGCAGAGACTGACTTCCAAGTCATATGAATATGACACTCACACACACTCGCTTGCCCAACCCCTTATTCTTTTAAAATCCCTTATGAAAAATCTAGTTAATATCCGAAAATATACATATAAATTAAAACCCACATAATTTAATTAAATATTGACTCCCCTCTTTGGCCCCTTCTAATACTCTGTGATTGATTATTAGATTTATTCCACTGTTGACTTTGTAATAATCATTGGTTAAACTTCAAT
>JAPMOQ010040265.1:0-26674 GCA_026543055.1 Argiope trifasciata
GTATATCCCTTTTATATGTACCTTCTATATACTTTAATGTTTGATATAATGTTTGATAAACTAAAGTTTCGATATTTTATGTAAACAAGAACTGAAAATATAGATTCTCTAAATCTTGAAATAAGAAAGAAATATAATTCTTATATCTAGAAAACTTGTGTAAATATTATTTCTGTGAATGCAGCATTGAAGCATTTTATCTTGCAGTTAGACTCCTTAGTGCTTTTTAAATCTTTACTCGGTCTTTTTTTTCTACTCACATTATTGTGAAAGCAAAATATTCAGCTTGTTATGGATAAACATATGCCAAATGCTGCATTTTATTTCTTGCAATTATATAAAATGTTTCTATCTGAAAATTCCCTTTCCAGTTAGAGACTACCTTATTCTCTTTTGCGAACTTATTTTAAAACGAAATTTGGGACATTTAAAACGTTCCACTGTTGTCACTAGACAATAAAAATCCGATAAGCAGCTTACATTTTCTCAGTTCAGTATAAAGTCAGAAAGTAAAGAGTTTTAAGGAATATAATGATAAGAAATTGAACATGAAATATCGCAAAATAAGTTTCCAGTTAGATAGAATATACTTAGAATGAAGTAGTAAACATTTTACATCAGAGAAAAACTAGAGAACAATTCTATTTAATTTGCTTGTATGAAGAAAATAAAACATAAGCATGATATTTTTAAAGAATTTTAAAAGCGAATATTTCTGTAGAATGAAAAAAAAGGATCATATACAGTATAAGAATTTAAATATTGGTTTTCATTTCTGTTACATTTTAATCCTGCTTGGTTGTAATTTCAACATTTAATTGGACTGGAAATTGTAATCTACTTTTCACGAATCCTCTCATTCCTAAGATCATCCGAGTTCATTTATTTCAAAACATTTAAGTACCCATATTGTTTTTCTTTTTAGATTTAAAAAAAAAAATCCTTACCCTTCAAATGCGCAAAGACAACCAGTGTTTTATGGAATTTATTAAATAATCGAGTCCACTTATTTGATAGTTATTGAACATATACATTATTATTTTTTCGGAATTCTTAGAGAAACTCTCCATTTTCTCTGGGCAAATGTCTCTAACGAACACAGCATACGCCTTTGGTATCCAGTCAATAATCAATAACAAAATAGGAAGAAAATTTACAGTGCTATTCAGGATTCTGAAGTAGTTCCATTGAAAACCCTTTTAGTTCCTTTAAATATTCGCAGAAGAAAAAAAATAAATAGAAAAAAATAGCCTTTAACTAATAAAGGAATTTTTAAGTTTTTCATTTCGTATATTTATATATGATAAGGAAAATTTCTTAGGTACAACAGATCAGCACAATTTATTATTTAATAAGTTCAATGAAAATTATTTGTGGTTATTTTTTCAACTAAGAACTTCAACATCGAAGGAGCATTTAAGAAAAATAAAATTAAATATCGCAAATGCAACATCATTGAAACACCGGACAGGGAACTGATTTTTCTGAACAGAAATTGGAGCAAAAGTATAGAGCGAAGGAGACAGCATTAGAAATTCTTAAAATATTACTATTCGAAGCTATTTTAGCATTCACTTCTTAGTGGAGCAAAATAGCCTAAAATTAAGGGAAAAATTTTAGGTCAATTTTATTATTTGCATTTTTTTGGAAGATACATGTTTGTCATCTCCCAAAAACATTAAAATTTCTTCTCAAGATGAATGACTGATTTATTTTCATTTTTAATACAACAACAATAAAAAAAGAAAGAAAAGTGAACCACTGGTGATATTCATCTTTCATTAAATTAATTTCTTGCCCCAAAAGGATTGAAAATTGATTAATATAAAGAATACTTACAAATTTGATTTTTCTACTAATTCAAAGGTAATATTTGTTAATAAGCAAATGTGTTGCTAAAAGCAAGTAAATGACTTTTATTTGTTGAGATTATTCTGAGAGTTCAACTTACCTTCGAGAATGCTGATGATCGAACTTTTAAACCAAATGGAAATTCAATTGATTAAGATCATGAGATACATGTAAATATTTTTGGTTTTCCATTTCACTCCTACAGCCTTAAATATAAATTCCAGGTAACAGCAGAATATCCCAAGCAAAATTACAAAAGCCCTAGATAAAAATTCTGTTGAAAATCAATAATTAAATCTAAACCTTCTATTTAATTTAATTAAAATCATTCAAGCACAAATGGATCATAACAAAACGCAAAATGATGTAAAAGTTTGGCGAAAAGAAATAACATTTTATATACGTATACATCCAAATGGTACATTCAAAGGTACAATAGTACATTACATCTTTTATATTTATATTTCAAACATCTAGATTTTCACTGAATTTAGATATTCAACAGTCGGTACATTGAAAGATTGGATTTCAACGAATTTTGACATTCTAAATCATGCTGGAATACCAAAGAGAAATTTATTCTGAAATGAATATTTTCCTTACTTGTCCTTGCAGTCAGTGTAAAGCTGTTGGGTTAAAAATAGCCAAGTATACAATGATAATTTTAAAATGAAGTTTTTTTTACACAAAAACAAAACAGGTGCCATGTATAAAAATTGCAAAATGGTGTATAAGCACATTCTAAACACTTAGTGCTTATTTAAATGTACCTTAAAAATACAAAAAAATTTATTGAAATATTTCAAGATTCCCATGAATTTTAAAACTATTAGAAAATAGATAATTTTGTAAAATCAAATGTGCAAGGAATTTTTAGTAAAGCTTTTAAACTTAAATGGAAAAAGTGCAAAACTGATAGAGAAGAAAAGGAAAAGATTACAACTTTTACAAGATCTAAAAAACGATGAACGATTAAGTGATCAAATATTTGTTCGAAGAATGGATTCCCTAAACCCATAAGAACAGGCATATGTTGAATCTGGAATCTGTGAATGCAGTAAACTACCGATGAAAAACAATAGTAATGAGATAATCATACACTATTGTTTTTAAATGGGAGTAAGACAAACGAGTATTTGAATTTTATTTAAAAGACTACATTAAAATAGCGGTTTAAACATTCCTATCAATATCATGTGCAGTACGGGAGTACGTTTCCATGAATTCTTTAAATTATTTTTCTTTTTCATAAACGATATAAAATTTTAATATTTCTTGATTGTTACATGGGAAATCTGAAAAAAAATTCATCAAGAAAAAAAAATCACCAGTTAAATGAAAAATTTCGTTTCTTTTTTTAAATTTTATGTTGAAAAAAATGTTGTGTTTTGGAGTTCAAAATAGGTTAAAGTTAAAACATATAGTTTAAAAAATCAAAAATCAAGCATGCCTCCTATATAACATGAATTTGTCAATTAATTTCTTTTTTTGAAGTAATAAAACAACGGTAGAATAATTATTCTTTAGTTCAGAAATTACAGAATACAGTGATGGAAAAAAAATCCCAACACTAGGAAGGAACTGTGCTAGATAAACGAAATTTGGTAGTCGTGTTTATACATCTGACAGATGACGTCGATTCAAATTTTGAGCTACGCGAGTAAGTGTGGCGCTAGTAGCGACACTATGAACATGCAAATGAGGTTTGCTTTAAATAAGCGCTGTAAGGTTCGTGATCGTTATTTACAGTTGAGATTTAACGTAGTGGGTTAATGTTAGTCAAGGATGCCTCTGAAAAGACGAAGAAGTCATTATCATTAGCTCACTGAGTTTGCACGAGGTCGTGTTGTAGGGCTACGAGAAGGTGGGTTTTCTTTCCGCGATATTGCTGAAAGACTTGGCAGAAATGTATCCACTGTGCATGAGTATTGGCGGCATTGGTCAAGGGAAGGTACTGTCTCAAGAAGACTAGGTTCCGGGCGGCAACGTGGTACTACTGAGAGGGAAGACCGTCGTATTCGGCGTATGGCTGTGGCTAATCGTACTGCGTCTGCAGCTGAAATTCGAGCTGCAGTTGGCACCACCGTGACATAACGAACTGTTACAAATCGGTTGCTTCAAGGACAGCTCCGAGCAAGAAACCCTGTACAGTGCATTCCACTGACTCCAAACCACTGTTGTTTGCAACGTGAGTGGTGTCAAGCTAGAGCTCATTGGAGGACGGAGTGGAGATCTGTTATGTTTTATGATGAAAGCCGGTTCTGCCTTGATCGCAGTGATAGCCGTTTGTTGATTAGAAGGAAGCCAGGTGAACGCCTGCTAGTGACCTGTCTGCGGCCTAGACACACAGGGCCTACTCCTGGAGTTATGGTTTGGGGAGCAATTTTGTATGACAGCAGGAGCACTCTCGTAGTTATCCCACGCACCTTGACTGAAAATTTGTACGTCAGTCTAGTGATACAACCTGTTGTACTGCCATTCATGAACAGCATTCAAGGGGGTGTTTTACAGCAGGATAACGCTCGCCCTCATACCGCTGTTCTAACCCAACATGCTCTACAGAGTGTCGACATGTTGCCTTGGCCTGCTAGATCACCATATCTTTCTCCAATCGAGCACGTATGGGACATCATTGGACGACAACTCCAGCGTCATCCATAACCAGCATTAACCGTCCCTGCATTGACCGCCCAAGTGCAGCAGGCATGGAACTCCATCCCACAAACTGATATCCGACACCTGTACGACACAATGCATGCACGTTTGCATGCTTGCATTCAAAATTCTGGCGGTTACACCGGTTACTAATGTACCAACATTTCACATTTGAAATGGCTCTACCTGCGATCTTGAAACTTTAATCAATTAAATATGTTACCTAGACAAATGCATTCCTAAATCTTCATTACTGTACAATAATTTTTTCTTGGTGTTGGAATTTTTTTTCAATTAGTGTATATAGATAACTAAATTATTATGCCGAATTCGAACGAAAAATTTAGCATTCAGATTTGATTTGTGCTCGTTTGCATAAAAAAAATCTGTCGAAATTTGCAATTGGATTAAATGTTTTTTTACGAATGCGACAATCAAAAAAGAGTTGATATATGCATTTAAAAAGTTAATGTAAAGCTTTAAAAAGTTAATGTTCTAATTAAAAAACATAAAAAAAATTCAAACGATATTTTTTAATAAACATTTAAAATATTGATTAAAAAATTAATATTTTTTGCAAAAAAAAATCAGTTTTTGAAAAATATATTAATTTAAATTAACTGGGTTGTAAATATAGGATAGCAGAACTTTAGTTATGCTTAGTGTTCTTCAGATGCAATCAGGGAAAAATTAGCATTAGATATCTGGAGGGCGGATTGAAAAATAATCTATTATTCAAGGACATCAAATTTTGAAAAAAAAAACTATTATCATTACTTGCCATATGCCTTTGAGTTGGCAGTATAATCTACTGCTAATCCCAGAAACTCGAATTTTTGGATATTGTCTCGAACTTTAGTATCATAATGTTTTTCACGATGACTATTTATTTTCTCTCTTCAGAGTATACTACATCAAAAATTCGTATGAATTTTTATGTGTAAAACTCGTTGACATCTTGGTAGGTAATTTAAGGATAAATAAGCGTCCTACAATACAAATTGCAAAAAATTGTGCTGTCTTATTTTATGGGATATTGAACCATCAAGAATCGTAAATTTAAACAACAGAAAAATGATTAGTGCGTTCTTATATTATTTCATGAGGTTTGCCTCTCAGATATATTAAATTGGAAAATAGAATACGGTAATACATGGTAGTGTATTCAAGTTTTTTGGATATTGCCAGGATTACTATTGTTTCCTGCTAAGGGATGATCTGTTTTTTAAAATGCTTCATATTAGTGACTAGTACGTCTCTTTTTTACGCCTACAGAAGAGAGTATTGTATTCAATGGTTTTGGATATCGACATGATCATATTGTTTCCTGCTGGCGGATGATCAGCGTTTTAAACTGCATCAGATTCGTGACTGGTGTACGTTTTTTTTGTTTTTTTTTACATTTTACATTTTGAGATGCGAAGTAGTATTTGATGCAGTTGTTACCTCAACTTAAGTGCACGATATGAAATGTTAAAGGACCGAAGGGGGAAAGCACGCATCTGGCTCCTAGAAGGCCATTATAATCTTGTTGCATCAATAAAACATTTACATTAAGAAAAATATAACACAAGGTAGTACAACAATACAACAAATAAAAAATATTCTAAGTGATGAAAAATGATGTTGTTGTTAAAAAGAAAATGACAAAAAGCGAAAGCTAAAATTCAGAATGCACTGAGAAGGATAAATTTAAAAAATTGCAAATTATTCTTTAAGCATCGGACAATCACAAATTTTCATTATTTGGACAACTTGAAACATAAATTCGTGTCAATTTAAATATTTATTAGTATCAAAAATTCCTTTTCAACTGTTACTGGTACTTTAAAAAAATCTATTTCTAATAATATGAATTGTACGCACTTAAAAGAGCAGTACCCTTTGATGTGTTTGATGTGTTAATACATATAATATATCAGAACAGAAAATGTTTATCGAAAAATTTTAAATACGAAACATAAAGATCCCCTCTAAATCAATTCACAAAAATTTGGCATCTCTGATGAAATAAATACTAATAAAAATATATTCTATTTTCAATAGTATTTTAAAGATGAATTGCATCATTAATTTACATCATTTTATCATTTTTCCCTATAAATTTCTCACTTAATTTTAAAAGAAAATAGGAACCATCATAATATATCAACTTATACTATCTTATTCACGGAAGGAAATGTCACCTCGGAATTGAGGATGAGAAGTTTCCAGCATGATAGTTAGTTCCCACCTCACTTGTCATTACATGAAAAGGGGGCCGGTCTGATCCTCCCACCAGTTACGGGAGGTATTTATCAAGGGGCTGTACTAAGGAATCAAAGGAATCCCTTAGAAATCAAACACCATTCACACAAATATCGTTGTTCTGGCGGTCTGGTCATTCGAATTATTCCGCTTGCCTGTTAAATATTTGGATTAGGTAGTTTGTAGTTATTTCTACTATCTTTTAATTGACGCTCCTACGCCTTGCAGACAAGGCAGATTTTTCACTGTTCCCTTCTCGTGGTTTTTTGGGATTCTTTGATGCCTACCCAGTTTACCGACAACGGGGTTCTTAGATGCTCGTTCAGTTTATGGACAATTTATCGATAAACTGGAAAGGAATCAAAGAACCCTAGAAAACCGCAAGAGAGAGGAAGGGGCAGGGGGTGCCTTGACTGATGATTCATGGCTTGTTCGAACACGACCATACATGATGAGTGCAAGAAATGAGTACAAGAAAAATGACTATTAAGTGTAACAAGAAATGTTTAAGTAGAATTAGTAAAAAATTTTTAATTACTCCAAAAATGATGTTTCATCTATATGTATTAATGACATCTTAGTGAATGTTTTTTTTAATATTTTATATCATATACTAACATTTAAAAAAACAATGTATTAAGAGAAAGAACGAAATAAAATAGTGTAGCATTTTAAAAATATAACACAATGGCATTTTGGGACAAAGAAGAAAAAAATATATATAGAATCTATTTTTGAAATTCTTTGTTGCAATGCAATATCTTAAAATCAGAACTTTTTGTAATACTTTTGCTAGACTGTAATTCCCCATATCAATCATTGGCTATAAAAACGCTGACGATGAGAATTTCATGCTTCATTTTCATCCTTATCAATTCGAATAAAATAACGGGTTTTTTTGTTTGTTTCACACGAAGATGAATTATAATGTCAATGATGTCTTAGCTATCCGAAATCGATTGCCGAAAAAGAAAAGCATTTCGGGCTCTTTTCATTTCAATAATATTATCAGATTTAAGATTTCACTTTATTTTATAAAAAAATGAATATGGGTATTATATGACATCGCTTTTTTACTTTTCTTTTCAATAAAGAAGATAAACTAATCTATACTGAAAATAATGAGTAAAATTATCTTTCATTGAATAATCTAATAAAGCGGTAATTAAAGTACATTGAGCTTTTATTAAAATGGTAATAGAACTAAAAAAATAGAAATTATATATCTTCTCTAAATTTATGAAGCAAAATGTAATAGAAAATGATATTTTATGTGGAATAGAATGTTATGATTCACTAAAATGAAATTTATAATTTGTTATTCTTTTAAATAAACTGTATACATTCTTTGATATGTTGAAAACACTTTTGTTGTTAATAGGTTATATATAGGGTAGTATAATATATATATTCATAGGATATTATAAAAAGGATATGTAGGTGATTGGATATAGTGATACAACGACCATTTCAGAAATGAGAATTGAGCATTAAGATTAATACGGAATGTAATTGTTTCCCAGGCTCCCAATAATTCAAGAACTCTAAATACGCATTTGTAAACAGTAACAGCCTACAAGCTGCAAAGTGTATGGCGTGAAAGGAATTACAAGATAGATAGTGTCCGTGTGACCAAGGAAAGTCACATAGTATATCTATGACTTAAGCAAAGAGATTTTTGAAGCTCCTTCCACAATATATATTAATTTTATAGATAAATTGTTTTTTCCTGAAATATTTATAGCCGTTTGTAACCATAATATACAGGTAATTTTGAATTATCCTGTATATTAGAACCTCAGTGAACTAATAAAGTATTTATATTTAATACTTCTATAATTGAAATAAATAAATTAAATTTTGAAACCTCTTCTTATAAAATCAAACATAATTATGTTTATAATATAGAAACGACTTTATTTTAAATATTTTTTCTTATCATTAAATTTAATGGCACCAGTAAGTTGAAGTTCAAATAATATTGCTGTTGCAGATGTTATGTTTCTGAGTAGTTGAAATCTGTGATAGGAGACATCTTAAAAGAACAATACTGCGTAATCAGGACAAATGACAGCATTCAGATTCCTCTGAACCAAAGTTAAAAACTTCTAGGATATGATAGGATCTATAACTTCTACTATCCATAATTAGATAACCTGGAGCCATAAATTTCATTTGGTTTTCAGACACAGTAGATGACACTGCACGCGAGCCTGACTCTCAGGCATTCTTGCAGAAGCTTTCAGTTTCAGCCTATCATAGCATGAAAATATTTCCACGTAATAATTGAATAGTACTAGAAAGTTATAAAAAATGATATAAAATATCCAAAAAATGACATAAAAATCTCATCGTTTAAATGTATAATTAAATATATGAAACAAAACATAATATACAATAACTGGAGTATCGTTAAAGTGTAAATTGCATCTAAAATCCCTCAATTTATAAACGTGTAGGGTTATAAATAGAAATGACGGCGCATTATATATATAGAAATACTATGAAATTAATAGAAAAAGTAATAATGTTAAATTTTATGTTATTAACGAATGAAATATATAACACTATGATATACAATGATTGATATATTTTTCTAAGATTAATTTGCACCTAAATTAGAGAACTGTGAGTATTTAAAACCGTATTCTTATAATCTGAACACAGGAAAACAAAAAAGTAATAAATTAATAATTTTTTATTCATTCTGCATTAATTCATAATGAGATACAGCTGAATCCGGTTAATTGAACCACCGGGTAATCGGACAAGCTGCTTATTCGGACCGAATCTTAAAGAACCGAAACAAATCCTATGTACATAAGCCTAATATTATTCGCTTATTTGAACCGAAATTCCATTTAAACGGACCAAAGAAGGTGGCAGGGAATATGAAAAAGAGGCCACACGTCGCCAGTGTACAGCAGGAAGTCCGAAAGGGAAAAGAACCAGTGGGAGGTGAGCAAGCTTTTTGTTTGTTAGAACGGGGAGCTCCGGGTATACCAGTTTCTTTGGAACACTTTAGTCAATGAGCTGTGCGTGTCTTGTCTCCCCTACCGAAATGTCACGGTGGGACTTGACGTTAGCTGAAAAAATTGGTTTCCTGGATCAGATCAAGCAACAACCACCAAAGACTAGTCAGTGTCGGTTGGTGGAAATTACCGGCTTGGCAAAGACTTCAATTTTGCGCTTGATAAAACTAGAGAATGAGCTGCGAGAAGAATGGGCACAATGTGATGGACGACGAGGAACTTCTCAAAAACGGAAGCGTGAAGGCAAGGATCCAGACGTCGAAGAGGCCCTGAATGAATGGTTTGCCACTGTTACTGGACGAGCTGTGAGAGTAAGCGGCCCAATGTTAAAGTACAAAGCAGACGAACCACTAAAAAGCTGGGCCACGATTATTTCAAAGCTACGGACGGTTGGTTGTCTCAATGGAAATCTAGACATGACATAAAATTCAAGAAAGCACATGGCGAGAAAGAAAGTGCTGATGGTGCAGGTGCTGAAGAATGGAAATCAACAAAACTACCCTAGCTTCTTGAGAAATTTTCTACAATGCCGATGAATCTGGGCTGTATTATCGTGCTACACCGGACGGCTCTTTAAGTTATAAACATGTTGCACTCTCTGGCTCCAAAAGAGCGATGGACCACGTAACTGTCTTGTGCTGCTCAAACATGACAGGATCGGACAAGAGGAAGTTGTTGGTAATAGGAAAAAGCGTCAAGCTTCTCTGCTTTAAGGAACTTAAAATGGGCAGATTACCAGTTGTGTATCGTGCGAACAGAAATGCATGGATGACCTCTGAACTTTTTAAAGAATAGCTGAAGGATTGGGACAGAGAGCTACAACGCCAGTCGAGAAAAGTGTTTCTCCTTCTCGACAATTGTGCCGCACATCCTCATTTAGATTGCTTGAAGAACATCCACCTGGAATTTCTACCTCCCAGGACCACAACTTTGGTGCAGTCAAGGGACATGGGCATCATAAAAAATTTGAAGACCTTTTATCGTAAAAGGTTGGTTAATTACGCCCTTGAAGCAATTGAAGAAAGTTTGCTGATCTCATCATCAACAGCCAGAGAAGTCAGTGCAAAGGTCAACATTTTACAAACCGTTACATTTTTGGTCGATAGCTTGCGAAATATAAGCAGTGAGACAATTCAGAACTGTTTTTCTCACTGTGGCTTTAAGCCTTTGGTCTTGAAGGTGGATGTGGACATGCTGATTGAAAGTGAAAATGGTGAGGGAAATGTGGAACTTCAACAGGTCGAAAATTACGAAGAATTTCTATCCATCGACAACGAGCTTCAATGCTACGATGAAAATGAAAATTACGACGCTGAAATTATTGCTCGAATTGCAGCAAAACACACTACATCATCGGACGACAAGGAAAGTGATGATGACGCCCCTAATGAGTTGGTGCAAGTGACAACACAGGATGCCAGGAAATGCATTGAAACTTTGCGCCGCTATTTCATGCAAGAGGGAAATGAAGGCAGTCCCATTGCTGCGTTAGTTGTTTGTAGTGATTTTGTTCAAGTACAGTCCGTCAACAGATTTCGTCAGATCACATTGGATAAATTCTTCATACTTTGACTGGAATGTGATAAGAACTTTTTTGCTGTGCTTCGCATGCTGAGTATCATGTAGATTATCTCGAAGAATTTGTTTATAAATTTATTTTTCAATGAATAAAGTTCATAAGCAATAGTAGTTCTTGTTTGTCTGTTCGCCATGCGCGTGTCCCGCACAAAAAAGGTCATAATGTCATTTTAATATGTTACGTATAGCACGTCTCATCTTGTAACATAGGGTATGCTCGTGTAATTGGACCAGCCGGTTATTAGGAACAAAATGATGGCATCCCGATGTGGTCCGATTAACCGGAATCAATTGTATATGCTTTTCAAAACAGATGTACTTCCACAAATATCTAAAAAGAAACAAGTTGTTGTCTGTTAAATTTTATTCAATAAATTGATTATATTCATCATTAAAATATAGGTATGTTAGTATGCTGTTCTGTCACTGAAAATTGAATTAAATTCTTTTAAATAATGTATCGATTTTTATACCAATTTCATGTATCCTCAATGTATCTAACGCAGCTCTAATTGCAAGTAAAAAATAAGTGCTAAAATACGTGGAATTAACCTTATTTCTTACCTGATATATAATTTTTTTCCATTGCTTGTTTCGTGAAAAATTGTATTTTATTTAGTTGCATCAATTTATCATTCTGAAGTGTATAAATTAGCTAATTTCTTATAAACATTCGCAAGAAATTCCAAATTTCTGTACTTAATTCGTAAAACAATGTTATATTCTTAATGTCATATTTCATAATCATCAAATTCTTTTTTATGGGAAAACTTTCGTGTAACCAGATTTCAAATCTTAAGTGTTAGTTCCCTAATTTTACATGAAATTCATTTGGTTCTTTGTGTATAAGCTAGATGACTGCTCGTATAAAAAACATTTGAAATAATAAAAATTCCAGGAAATTCCAGATATTCTTGTGGTACGTGAAAACCTAAATTTTATACATATTTACCTGGATTGTGCTTATTAGTAAATGTATACTATATAATTGCGTAGCAGATTATTTTCTGTAAAATAATTTCATTATCTTTTTACGAGAAAGTTGCAAAGTAACACAGAAGAGCTAAAATAATAATACATACATACACAAAAAACAAATTTAAAAAAACAACCAAAAAATTAAATTCCAGATTAATACGTACCGAAATGAAGAAGGATAAAAATTTGATTATCATGCTGCGAAATGCACATACATCTGACCCATTTAAAAAAAGGAACAAGAAGTCAAAATCATTTTAGCGATAACCATCATAAAATTTGTAAATTGTAAATGTTTACTTGAGGAAAAATATAATTCGCAAACGATTATTTCACTCATTATTACTTGGTAAATTATTATTTAGTTATAACTGTTTGGAATATGATTTCATTATATCGTCAAGAATGAATTATGCCTGTTTGGAATATGAATATCGCCAAGAAATAGTGGAAAGCTCATTATAATATATATAAATGCAAAATAAGTAAAAATGAAATTCCAGATAATCTTTCGCCAGAATGAAGAGGGATATAAATTTGAATACCATGTTACGAACTGCACATTAGTTCGCTTAAAAATGGAACGCATAATCACAATCCTGCTCTAGTGGTAACCATTATATCAAATTTGTAATTAATCATCTTCAATTCAATAGGAAACAAAATCAAAAATAATATTTTTTTCAATTTGAAACAATTTTTCTCATAAAGAACATTGTTCGGATAATAATAGCATACATTTGATTAATGAGGACTCTCGAAATGTCAAAGTTTTCGTTACAGTCGTTTTAATAAAAGAATTATTAATAAAAAGAGTTTAAATTCTTACATTACATTAATAACACTTTTTGAATATATATCATTTTAAAACAAATTAATTTGTAATTATCAAGAATTTTATTATAATTTTAAATACATTATTTACTGAATTACTAAATTTTCACCATAACAATTCCTTTGAATGTGTAGTATTTCTAAATTGAATTATATAAATGAATTCCAGCCTTTAACTATAGTCTATTTGGCTATGATTCGTCACTGACTTAAAGCATTCTATATATGCATTTTTCTATCCATATATATTTGTAAACACTGCTGATCATCTGTAACAATAAAGTTGATTTGTTACATTTCAAAATCTCAGTTAGTTAAGATCCAAAGAAATCAGATACAAACTGAAAAACAAAAGTTATTAATAACGTTTATCAAAACGTTTTTATGTAAGTAATTATCTATCATTTAACATTAAAATTGATGAAACACATATAAAAAAATTCAACTTTGTGTTTTCTCTAAATTAAATTTATTTTCCATTGTTTAGTTCCCTTTTTCAATACAGTATTATTTATTAAATGAAATTCTTTTATTTTAATTACTTTTCATAATAAATTGCAAATGAAAATGCCAAGAAAATTCTTCATAATGATGAGGCGTTTTCTGCTATTTCTCAATCATAAACTTCAAAGACACATTACACATATTTGAACTGAAACTTTCAAATGCTGAATAGATATTTCTTCAATTTTTGAAGAATATCTGACTAAAATTTATTTTATCAAATTATATATAATACAATTAAGTACTCCTATAATGAAATGCCTCACTATATTTTATGAACATTAAACCGACCAAGTTAAAATCAAATTTATAAAGATATTACTCTATAAACTATGGAAATATACTGACTTAATCTTCAAATATTACTTAAAATAAAGGGAGCAAAAAATATTATGAAACAACTATTATGACGAAGGTATGATTTTGTCTACTTCAAAGATACATTGGAAATATTTGAACCGAAACGTTCAAGTGCTTAGTTGTTGTTACTCCATTTTTGAAGAATCTCTGACGAAAATGTAGGTTACCCTATTATATCTAATACAACTAGGAATTCCGATAAAGAAATTCCTAATAAAATTTTATGAACAAAGAACTGAAAAATAAGTTCAAGCATATTTTATAAAACAAATCGACAATTGGCTTTCCCACATTGCTTAAAAATGCGGCTCAAAAAGGATTATGAATCACTTACAGGAAGGAAGGAATGATACCACGATTGAATTAAATTTTCTTCATATGCCTGTTTTGACCCCTAAAGCATTAACTTTGGATTATTTAAATAAATATTGAATGTGAACTTATTTATAAAAATGTTTATTCATTTAGATCTTAGATCTTTTTTTAGAATGAAAGGGTGTGCCTTATATATCAATTTAAAAAAATTGATTCCCTTTCAGCCGTTTTCCTATTTCTACAAATAACAAAGTAAAATATCCATGAACATGAGAATATAATCAAAGGGTTTAATTGAAAGTAAATAGGACTAGATGATTTCTGAATGCTTTCGGTAATAAAGGTTTATCAATATAATCGCCCACCACCGTTTGTAATTCTAGTTTGAGTTTAAAAATATTCCCACTCCCTTTGCATCTGTATCGTATGAGAAGCATCATATTTTCAGTTCTGATATCAAGCAAATCAGATAAACTTTTATTTTGCAGATCATATATGCTTTTATTTATCAGATGTGCTTTTATTGATTTGTTTTTTTTTATTTAATATTGATTTAAAAGTAGGCATATAATTTAAGCATGAATAAATTATATTTATGCTTATTCATTATGTTCTCCTTTGGCATATTATATTGAAGATGGTTATTTTTAATACTTTTTGTCACTTTTTTTTTTAATTTCTTCTAGAAATTTCTGTGTTTTGCTCTTAGTGGATAAATGTCTGTTTCAATCAATTTTTAATGGTTAGTTTTAAATTGAGAGTTCTTGAAAAATTTGAATGAGGAAAATCCCATTGAGTGGAATCAAAACTTTTTACGTTTAATGTCCTTTAATGTCTATATTTGAAAATAATGAAAATTATATATATATTTTTTATGCATTAAAAACTTATTTATTGCCAGTGTGCTTTATACAGTGCCATTATAACTGCACATCTAATATAATGAAATATGAAATATTGGTAAAATGATAATAGCCCTTCTAGACGAAATATAATGGAATTATTCGCATTATTTATAAATGTATCAATGAAGAGAGCACAATATACTTTTTAACACATGCGAGTAATGCTATTTCAATATGATACATCTCATTCTATACACATATAACAATTATGCAGTCTGGTACAGACACATACGCTTTATGGATAGAAGGTTACCCGCATTTCCACTGTCACACAGTAAAGCTGTAGTCACCTCATTGCAATGAGCAGTTGTGACCACGAAATGTTGATTAGAGTAGCTGGTAGTTTCAGGAGACTGTGTTTGATCCAGCATGAACAATTTACGGCGAGATTAAGTGGAGTATGAACCTGTTTAGGTAATTATGATTTTAATTAAACTCTAATTGAAATATCTCGAATACATCGGCACATTTGTGATACAGTTTCCAGTTAAGGCTGTAAAGGGACCATTTGATTTTTCCGAATAATTACGCCACTTTCGAAAAAGCTAATTTTAAGAAAGGGAATTGATGAATTGCGTTGTGAAAGGATATCAATTTGTTGAGGTCTCAGATTCTGTCTTTATATCTTCAACTATTTATTTTATATCTATACAATACTTGGCATCTGTTTTACAAGTTATTACTAACCACCTAACTTTGGTGATCACTTATTCTAGTGGATATTTTACGCGACTGCAAATCATAAGCTTTCGAGTTCAATCCTTGGTGGAATCCAGCCTCCGTATTGGCGTGACACAGAATCCCAATCATCACGTTAGTGACCTTGGACAATATACGCTCTCTTCTCTCTCCATAACGCTTGGCACTATATATCGTTCATCTCTGCCCAGACTCACTGGTGGCGGAGTATTGAAGTAGTATCTTCATAAGTCAGTAACACTCACTTAACTTTAATTATCACTTTTGTTAAGTGGATATGTTACGCGGCTGTAAATTATAAGGTCGCGAGTTCGATCCTTGGCGGAATTTAGCCTCCACATTAGTACAATTAATGCCAATACTATAACCACATTACGTTAAAAAATTAAAAAGGTAAGTAAAAAAGGATTTATCTTTATGAGCAATTCTTCCTACGATTAATTAGCTTATTACATTGGAAATGATCATGATAATGAATTGTAATTGATAAATTTCAGGTATTATTAATTATTTTAATGTTAGGATCATTGTCAAAAAGATAAATGAACAAATCTTTCAGTAAACGTTTTTATTCGTTCATGTCCAATTTTTTAATAGCAAAGTTCGCATAAAGATTATTTATATGAATTTAAATTACTTTCTTAATTATTCTTTAAGGATTTTATATGAACTTTTTTTTAGGTTTGAGGTTAAGCAGTATTTATTTCTTTTCACTTCCAATTATATATCCATGTCTAACGTCAAAATATACAACCAAATTCCAAACATACAAAAGAGTACAACCTTTTAAGATCAGTAAACTAAATCTATCTTTATTTAAATTAATCTTTTAAGTTTTATCAACCATAAAGTACTGATATAAGTTTTGACTTGAGCCCAGTATTGTGATATTTAATAAAGGTCACAAATTGCATATTATGAATTTATATATATTTAAAGAAATTATTTTATATTATAATGATGTGAAAACTTGATTGATAAGCAAAACATTTATTCATAATGTAACTAACATTATGAAACAGTTAGAGTTTTTTTGACAATAACTTTTGAGACAATCGGAGCTAAACGAATTTAAAGCGACCTTATTTTTTTCAAACCTTCTCTCTTTTATCTATTTGTAGGTTAAAACCAATGCTTTCTTTTAAAATAAATGCTACCTTTATTTCTTAATTGTAATATTCCTTCCATATAAATATCATTGGGAGTGGTCCGAAATAAAGTTCTTACATCACCCAGCCACTTGCCTTCTCCACATGTGTTTGTGAACTTTGGAAAACTTTGCAGAGCTTTCATATAATTATTGTACAATATTTAAGAAATATATATTTTTTCCATATGAATCACCTTCTTTTAATATATTGCGAAAGTATATAATTTAGGCTTTTTATTATTAGCCGATTAAAACCAAAATTCTATCAGTTACAACAACAATATTGCAAGATTGCATCTGATTTTAGATGTTGCATTTATAAGTTACTAAGTTTATTTAAACACAAAAGTGCAGGCCTAAAGATAGTAAACTAATGGAATGAATTCTGATATAAATTTATGTATTAGATGCTAAACATGTAATATTTAGTATCAAAAACATTTAATTAGCTTTTTGTGTTTTGTGAATTAATTTATATTCGAAAAGCCAGAAAAGCAGTCTTTCTGTCAATTTATTACGTTCGAAATTCAATAGAAATATGCAAATCTGAATCTAATTCATTTTACCATGCTTCAACAGTATAACTCAAAGAGGTTTTGCATCGTCTCTTCGCAGATAGACAGACATAAATTTAAAAATGTGTTTCCCTTGCTTTAAAATGTTCGAAACGTAATTCGTGTTAAAATTGATTGACCATAGCAATATTTCCTTTGTCTTTCATATACAAGAAAAGAAAAAGAAGTATTTCATCTATGTGAATTAAATTTGGTACACACTGGCATTGCATACAAGTATAGTTTGTATGTTTACGTAATTTGTTTGTTGTTTTACCTATTAAATAATCAATATTACTTCAGTATTCTAAAAAAACATGAATTTTTATAAAATATTTCTACATATCACAAAATAGATTGTTTTCTGTTTATGTTCCAGTTATTAATATTGTTTTTTAGACGTCACATTAAATATTAACAGTTTTGTTTAATATTAATTTTTATGATATTTTTTAATTCGTAATATCAATTGCTGAAATAACAAAACGTCAATCATCAATTGATTATGTCAGTTACATTATAACTGACTTATTATTACTTACATTATAACTGACATTATCAACTATCTTTCTGGTTTATAAAAATGCAAAGCATTATATATTGAAGGTAATTTGAGTTCCTTTGCAAAATATTATAGTTCATATTATATAAATAGTAAATACCCTTTGATGTGAAGACAAATCCGGAGCCGAACTTTTGTTTTCAGAAGTTTTCCTTGATATATGAGGCTGTATGCATTCCGTATTGACGTACAATTACCCATGCAGCATAAGTTCATAAATGATTGTCCTTAGGTCTAAATATTAAGCTTAAAAATCTATTATATGGCAAGGACTAATTCTCATGTATCTCAATAATATTTTTCAAATAGGAAATGTGAGCTGTAACTAATAAAAATCAAGTAATCATTTCAAATCTTAACTGTTTATTACATTCAACAAATTAACAATTAATCATCGACCAATATCTTCGTTATATTCTATATTTCAAATATTTAAGATAGCTTTTACACTTCTGTAAACTTTATTCATGATCTTTCCGCATAAATAGTATAATATTACACTCAGGTAATTTTGAACTCTTTTACTAACTTCAATATACTTTATTAATTTAGCTAGGTTAAAATGTATAATCTACTTTAAATATCATTTAATTCACAAACATATTAATCAAATATAATGATATTATGTATTATCTGTGATTTCTAATCGAATGTAAGAGATATGAATAGTCATCTAACATAATATTTTAAATTCAATTTTTAAAAGAGTGTCCGAAGTGATTGAAATTCATCACTATATATTCAGAAATTAATTAGTGTTTTGTGATTTAACAAGGAGCGAGGTATTTTTACAGCCTTGAGTGTATAATATTATCTAAGTAATTAAAATGCTAATGTTTTTTTCAAAACTTATACTGCTTGTTTATCTACAGAAAATTAGAATAATTCTGATTTTTAATGAAAAATTGAAAAAATCTTGATAGGCAAAATAATTTATCAAAGGCATGCATAAATTTTTTGCTTGCTTTTAAATAAATTAATTTATTGAAGAATAAACTCTTTATTTTTAGTCTTAAAACTACATTTATCTGCATATTCATAAGAAGACTAGTTAAAGTGAATAACTTCTTGGAGTAATATAATACAAAATCCTTCCTTTCTGCGATCGTTGAGGAATTTTTAACATTAACATGTAAATGATCGGTAGTTCATGCATTTATGTTTAAACAAAAATTTTGATAAATAAAACTATTTTTGTGTTTACATTAATAAATATGCATACTAAAATATACTCATTTTTTATGTTTTGTTAATGCATAAATATACTGGTCCCAACGTGTTAGCTTTGGAATAAAACTATTATGAAACGTAATGCAAACATTTTGAATGCTCATGTCCAGATTGCTATCCATCAGATTATTTTCATGTATGTGATTTATAAAAAAAATTTAAGTTTAATACAAAGGATATTCAAATGAAAAGGCAGGAAAAGACACTGTGGGTATAAATGATTTATTCAAAGTATACATCATAAATCTGAGTACAACTACCCCATTGACAAGGGAGCCGAAGGGTTTCTTGTTCTCAGAATTTCTGTCGCCTTTACGAGATTCAGTCCTACACAGCGTCCATGAGTTCGCCGTTCGAGTCGAAGTTCTTCCCTTTTAGACTTTTCTTCAGAACTATTGACTCCGATGCGTACTGTGACACACTCTGAAGACTATGCAGGTACATGGAGAACAAAAGACCAGGTCTACTCGCGAAAGGCCTGGTTTCTACTTCTTGATAACGTTTCTACACACGTCTCCAGGGTCACGTATTCGGAACTGGCCAAGTGCAAGATGGAGCAGCTCGATCATCCATCGAATGGTCCGGATATGTTGCCCTACGATTTTCATGTGTTTGCTACCCTAAAAAAAATCTGAAAGGCAAACGTTTCAACTCTGATGGCAAACTCAAGTACGTTGGTGGATCTTGTCACTGCCTTAAGAATTCTAGGAACAATGACTCCTTCGACTTGTTAATCAATGGCATCGTTGTGCTCAGGTCTATGATGTATTGTTTGGATAAAGTCTTCATTTATATCCATCGTGTCGATTCGTCCTTTTTTATTTGAACACACCTTGTATATAAAGAACTTATATCAAATTATATTTGCTAGGAAAAAAGTATTAAGTAGAAATAGGTAAAGTATATGAAAACTTTGAAGCTCAAAGAAAAATGAGTAAAACTTTAAAAATAATTTTCACTTCTAGATAAATGAAGGAGTGAAAAGCTGAATTTTCAGTAAACAGAAATAAATGCGTTTTGTTTACTATTAATGTCGTCATTATTTACAAAATCCAGCTACTGGATTGAAATTAAAATATAAAATTAAAATAAGATTTGTCAATGCAACATTTACACATATGTTCGAAAATTAAAAGAAAAATATTTCACCCTTTACTAACAATATAAGAAACTTCGTCCCTGTATATCGATAACATAGAATTACCAAATTACCCATTACATATTTTGTGTCTTTAGTGGTGTATATTAAAGTTTTTATGGCGCCAGAATTAATTGAAAATACAATATAAAATGTCACTTTATGATTCTAAATTTTTATTATATATCAAACACAAATTTTTACATTTTATTACAAGCCGGTTTGCATGTTTACGATCCCATTTTTCATATTATTTTATGGGTATTTCCATAAGCAATGTTTATAAATACGGAAATAAAAGAAGCATTAAACTTATAAATTAATGGTTTAAAAATAGGTTATAATTTGATGCCTAAAAATTATTTTCTGTAGGAATCAATTGAAATTATTTCTTACCAAGCCAACTGTTCGCCAAACACGGAAGGAACAAAATATATAAGCTGGTTGATTTTAAATCGCCGTGTTAAAGAAACATTTCATCAATCGTTTTCCAAAATTCGATGAAAATCACCATATATAAGTATAACTTATAAGATAAATTGCATTTGCCTATATTTTGGCAAGTTGCGTCAATTACAGACAAATGCTCATATTTTTTGTCATGATTTTTTTTTCAAAATCAGA
Organism: Argiope trifasciata; assembly: GCA_026543055.1. Lineage (NCBI taxonomy): Eukaryota > Metazoa > Arthropoda > Arachnida > Araneae > Araneidae > Argiope > Argiope trifasciata. Next base: position 21,217 of record JAPMOQ010040265.1, read on the forward strand.
AATGCTTGAAATTTCATTCGTATTTATTTACCAATTTCAAGATCGAAATGTTTCTAAATATTTTTTTTATTTGCAAACTTTATTACTAGAAAGTTAAAGTATACACTATGAAATTCCTTGGATGGTAGCACGTTTGCGAATCCGTGTTAATTTTCACTTTATTTTCGAATCTTCCTAAGAAACATACTTACTTTGAAATTCAGCACTTAAACTACACTTTGCCTAAACAAAATCACCCATTGGAGGATTGCATTACCGAGATTTCTTAGTATTACTTCTTTTCATGTGGAACGTAAGACTTTATTGCAGTTTTACCTTGCAATAGGAAAGATATTAACACTTATTATGAGACTTCAAGGACCGAAATCTGGAATAAAGTTTTATAGGACTAATCATTTTCTTTGATGCCTAGGATGTTTCAGGCACCATAAAGATTTCCGAATTACCATAATTTCCAATAAAATTTTACACCTGATACTTATTACTCATAAAGTTTTGGGTAGGAAAAGTTAATGCAATAAATGAATAATTCATTTTAATAGACAATAATATTTTTTTAGAACTGTGGAAAAGTTTTCCTGATCAAACTAATGGTAAAACTTTTATTTAGTAAATGAATATGTACCTAATAAAAGCTACCTAATGAGCGTAACACAAGTATTTTTTAAAGGTTACATTTAATTATTTTTTTTACTTTTTAAGTTAATATTTATTATTTAAACGAAAATAATTCTAGACATTCCATGCCTTTATTAATATTTTAATATTTTGATAATGTATGATAATTAAAGGAAAATGTTTTAATTTTTTTTACGGAATACGGAATATTTAGTAATTACTTTTTCATAGTATTGGAACCTCAGATGATCTGTTTAACCATAATTAAACTGTTATTTTCTATTACCGTTTTATTTTGTTAAAATTATCTAAAAACTCAAAACATATTTTTCCCATGTTCTAAAAAGGAAACGGAAAATCTTGAAATCCTCTTGAAATTGGAATCAATTTTTTCCCCTTCTATTTGGAAAGACAATCTGAGAAAACTCTAATGAATGTGCTAGTACATAGTTAGATAAATGTAAATGAAAATATTTTAAATTAATGATTTAATTAATTACTGCACTTTTAATGATAAGTTCTAGTTAAATAGCTAACTAAATTGAATTAATCCGTTAACTAAATATAGTTTATATGGAAAACACTGATTTTTATTTATAAAAAAAATATTTTTTGCATTACCCAGATATTTCGGTTCAATCACAAATATTTTTTCAAATATGTTATGTTAATACACCACTTTTGTGTAAGTATTAAAAAAATGATTTTGTTTTCTTAAAGAAATAAAAAATGCGTTTCTAATTGCAAAATTTCTTGCCTAGAATGAATTTACTGTGTTGGAAATTCTTTCTCTAAGTTATTATCCTGCATATCATCCTCCTTGTAATTAGCAAATTTAAATATCATGTAATTACAGTATACTATGTTTTTTTATTTATATAAAATCTGCAATAACTTAAAATAGAAGAGATAAATTGCAAGAATTATGCTAATAATTATGGAAGAAAATTGTTATTTTTAGAGACATATAAATTCTACCAAAGGATATATAAGGTGATCAAGAAATATCAGGTGTTCAGAGCCCTGTAGGGTGTTATGTACTAGACGAATTGTAACAAAATTTGGTTACCATACACATTGGAGTATGCAATTTTGACTTAAACAAGAAAAAAAAATTAGTACCCAAAAACGCCTATAAGAAAGATCCTTTTGCTGCAAGTGTATACTCTGTGGGAAAAGAATATATAGCTGCCAATGCAAACAATAAATAGCGATACACAAAACACCAAAGAAAAACCTTTATTGTAGCAATATTCAAATTTGGCTCATAGTGACCACTATATTGATGTTCCAATAATTGCATGCGGTACGCGGGATTTTCAACAGCGGATCACAGCACATAGGAATTTTTTGTCTCACATTTAATGTTATTTGATCTTTTAAAATAAAAATTTCAGGAACATGTCCTTGATACACAATGCTTTTCAAATGACCCAGAAAGCCTCGCAGGTAGAAATTGCCAAAATTCAGATCAGTGTCATTTGTTAATAGGTGTTACCTCATATGGATAAAATTTTCTCATATTCTAGATCTTCTGTATTGTCGAGAAGGGTATCTGTTTGCCATGATATGGAACGCGTACTTCTGTTATCCTGCTTATTAGCTATCGCCTGAGCCACAAGATAGTTGCAACTTCTATAACTTGTACTGATTGTAACCTTTACATCGTCACCCTGATTGCAGAATAAGAATTCCCGCTGCTTCAACCATTCTTTGTAAGTTAGTTATGACTATTGATCCTCTACTTAACTGTTTTAACAGCCGGTATTCACAAAGATCAGCTCTGGTATTTTCATTCATCTAATAAAACAACTTGATTAAGGCTTGATAAAGCAATGACAAAATGCAATCGAATTTTGAATTCTTGCAGAATGACATACATTTCAACAACCATTCCTTTTATGTTCTATGTCAAGTCAATAAGTACCAGTTTAAGTAAATTACTTAATAACGCGCTGAGTTTCCCCTATCGACGTTTTTGCTACTAATTCTTTTTTCTTGATAAATGGAAATCGCATACTATAATGTGTATGGTAACCCTTTCTTATATTTCACCCAGTACATAACATGATTTGAATATTTCCTGTTATTTCTTGATTACCCAGTAATTCTGAGGATCATTAATAGATTTTTTTTGTCTCGGGATAATAAAAACATTTAAATTAATTACTTGATTCCTCCAAAAATTAGAATCTTTACAACAAAAACATATAACGTCCAAGATATCCTTATCAATATTCTTGTAGACATATTTACAAGATGTCTTAATGATCTATTTCGACAGATTTAAAAGCTCATTTAGCAACTAACTTGTTTACTTGAAATATCTTACCAGTCACTGCTATTCATAATAAATTTATTTTCAACGGAGAAAATATTTTCTGGGAAATAAAGACTTTAGGGATTTAGTTATATCTTTCAATTGCCTACCATGCTTCTTTAATTCTTTGACATGATTCATTATTTCGATATAAACACCGAATTCAAAAACATTGATAACTCATTATTGAATTTCCAAAATTTAAATTTTCTTAGTAAAGCTATTTTTAATGGCAGTCTAAAACTTATCAATTTCCATAATTATCAACATTGTGTAATATTTTTAGATCTACGTATTATAGCACAAAATAGTTTGAAAATATATATTTTGGGAAAAGAAGAAAATTTAACTTCAACTTTTGGAATTTTAATATCACTAATCAATTTTACAAAAACCCTACTATAAATCAGTTTATAATACAAAAAGTATGTAACGGAGAAAATTCAGACCAAATTAAATCAAGCGCAAAATGAATAAACTTAATGTCAGATAAATGGATAAATTTCTTACCGTCTAAGCTTTTAAGTGTTTAGTTAATGTTGTTAAGATATAAATAAATGGTTATCAGAACTAAAGTAATTATGTATCATGGAAACGTTACAGCAGTTATACTTATGCATATCAATCAGACATCTCTAAATAACTTATAAGCGTTTTCTTACACTTTTTAAATATATTTTGATATTTGCGTGGACTGTGGCATCTTTGATCAATATTTTAAATGCTAATTTTATACTATATCCAATCATCAGTAATATTATGAATATGAAAAGTTTCTCTATAATTTTTAATTTCCTTTCTAAAATAAAAGCTTTGGATTTATTTTGGATTATTTTTAATTATTCCTATGAATTTTATAAAACTGACAATAGTTGAAAATCCTTTATTCAGATGTTTGATTAGATTTGACGCATTCATTAACTTACGGATAAGTGAATTTGAATCTAAATATATTTAAGAATGGATTTTCAAAGTTAATTGGCATGTATGAGAGTGATTTTCCTGCTTATAATATATGAAATTCTTATTTTGTAGAAATTTTAAATAAGAATGATTAAATGTTAGTTCCTAGTTTAGAACGACATAAAATGTTACCAAAAATGCTAGAATTAATGTTTATAGAACGGAATGAAATCTCTAAGTTTCTATTAAAATCATTTTTTATTATTTTATGCTCTGAGCATAACATATTTTATAATTCCTTCACTAGAAATTGGAAATAAAAAATAATTAAAACTTCGTTTATTTATTTCTCTACAACCTCTTTTATTATTTATGACAAGTACTAAATAATTTCTATATGTTTCAACTGTCAATATCATTCTTTTTATTGTGAAATAGCTGCCTTTAAAGATCAGCTGGTGTGAAGAAAATATTTATTGAATTTACTTTTAATTAAATCTTTTATGTATAAATTACTGTCCACGTCTTGGCATATAGGTAGCGCGTCTTCCCTTTGATCTGGTTGTCCCAGAATTTATTATTTCTGAAATTATTATTCCGGATTATATTATGGAAATATTTTTATGAATCAAATTGTGACAAAAACGTAAAACTATGTTAATTTAATTGCATTATGTATTCTCTATTTACTGAATTGCTAAGTTAAATTTTATGTCACTGATCCATCTTAACATGTTCACTGCCATTACCCTCGTCTGATACCAGGACCATCTATCTATTTATCCCTTCTTTGCTACCTTTTAACTATAGTAGGGAAGGTGTCATTATAAATAACATAGATGGTTTGATCCTAGAAAAGAATGCAATCTACGAGTTATCTGGTAGTTGGCAGTCAACGTGTTAACAATGTCATGTCTCATGAAATCAGAACGCTTAAAAAAACAATTTTCATATACATCTATATACTTAAAGCAAGCCGTACCATAATTTCGTTTATTAGTATTATTCACAAGTAGGTTTAAGAAATCAGATGGTATAAAGAAAATATTGTTTATAAATTATTTTGGAGATATCGTTTTATATAAAATTTTATTTCCATAATTTGGTCAAAGTCCTTATTCTTTACGTGAACATTTCTACAAGAGACTTACTCCTAATAGCATAGTGCACTTTAAATGTAGATATTCAGTTGATTTGTCTTCTAAATTTCCAATAATGTGACTCCAGTTTTTAATTAGTAATATAAATTACATGGGTTTTATACCGAATCTTTCTTTTCTAGTTTTAGGCAATGGAAGAAGAGGATGTGATTAAATAACTGATGAAGCAATGAAATCGATTTCAATAATAGAGAAAAATAAGATAATTCTAAGAAATTTCACAAAAATTAAATTTAAGAATTTAGCCAAATTAAAAAAAAAACTTGCAAAAAGAGATTTTCATTATATATATATATATAGAATTGCTTTCTATTTAATGGCAGCAATTAAAAAATACCTTTAACATGGATATATTATTAAACCTTCCAGTTTGTAACCCTAAGTGGGGATAAAAATATTTAATGCAAATCTGGTCTGAGTTATTATCGGAAAGATAGATTTCGGTTGATTTTTTTCT